>JAFBJZ010000671.1:600000-881528 GCA_016785225.1 Psettodes erumei | reverse complement strand
ATAAGTCAGCGTCCTTTGATGTTTTGGTGAGTTTTAAAGCCATTTTGAATTTCGCCATTTTTTCGCATTTTCGCGACATACCGCGGTATGTTGTCTTTTCGCGTTTTTCTGACACGCCTTAATATGGCCTTTTTGGCAGTTTTAACACCTGTTATCCTATGCAGTGTTCATAAGTCAGCGTCCTTTGATGTTTTGGTGAGTTTTCAAGCCATTTTGAATTTCGTGACATACCGCGGTATGTTGCCTTTTCGCGTTTTTATGACACGCCTTAATATGGCCTTTTTGGCAGTTTTAACACCTGTTATCCTATGCAGTGTTCATAAGTCAGCGTCCTTTGATGTTTTGGTGAGTTTTAAAGCCATTTTGAATTTCGCCATTTTTTCGCATTTTCGCGACATACCGCGGTATGTTGTCTTTTTGCGTTTTTCTGACACGTCATAATATGGCCTTTTTGGCAGTTTTAACACCTGTTATCCTATGCAGTGTTCATAAGTCAGCGTCCTTTGATGTTTTGGTGAGTTTTCAAGCCATTTTGAATTTCGCCATTTTTTCGCATTTTCGCAACAAAATGTTGTCTTTTTGCGTTTTTCTGACCCGTCATAATATGGCCTTTTTGGCAGTTTTAACACCTGTTATCCTATGCAGTGTTCATAAGTCAGCGTCCTTTGATGTTTTGGTGAGTTTTAAAGCCATTTTGAATTTCGCCATTTTTACTACTAATTGACCAAAACATGCAATTTCAAGATGTCACATATCTTTATAGGAACATATGGTAATTAGCATTTTTTACTGTTTTGTAACATTTTGTTAACTTTTTTTCCAACCTATCCACTCAGTTCTGAACATTATGCATTTGCTTCATCCCTGTCGATCAAACTTTATAATGGAAGAAACAGAAAAATCAAAGAATTGTTTTGAAAAAATCCAGAAATGGAAGATGAAGTAATAGTGGAAAAGGCAAAGGGCACATGAGAAAGCTGACAACACCTCTGTAAAGACATTAGTAATTCCCAGCTGTGTGTTGAGAACCCTCTCCCATTCTTCCCCTCGATCCCTCACTCTCTCTGCTCCGTGTGAAGATTAAAGTGAGCAGCATAAAGGGGAGAGCAGTCCACCTCTAAGCTAGTGTGAAGGGGAAACTTCCCCCAGTACAAAAGTTCTGTTCTCCGCTCTTTGCCAAAGCATGCTGTGGTTTAAATCGGCTTTCAGAAATTAATCCCTGCATTATGAAAGTAGAAAAGTAAACAAACGGAGGACAGGATAGGGACCTGTGAGTGTGAGATGGTGGGGGGTGGTAGGTGAAAGCCTGTGTGTCTCCAGAGGAAAGGCGATATGAAGCTCATGCCCATCCCCATTCCATGTGAACGTTGTGTACAGAGAGAATGAAGAGGGAGTTTAAGAGGTGACACAGGGTTGAAAGAAGGAAAAGAAGTAACACAAGCGTGCCCAGTCCTCAGGGACAGTCCAGGGAGAAAAGCCTTACAGCCTTTTTGCTGCATGATCTCAAAGCCCTCTGTCTGTCTCTCGTATGTCCAGCTTATTACCGGCTTTGTTTTTCCCAGCTCCTTTTGACCACTTTTCCCCTGTGGCAAAGAGCCATTGTCTGTAAATCCTCCTTTTGCTGCCTTCTCTGCTTTTCCCTCTCCTTTTCCTATCCAATCTCTCCACTGAGAGGTACTTAGATAAGGCCCAGGGTTCAGACTGACGAAATCGGAACTTCCCACTGAGCCGAGATTAAACTCTGAGTGACCGAGCAGACAACTTCTTTCACCCTCTGTGGTTGGCTTTGCAAAGTTTACATCTCTCTTTGACAGTTTAAACACTCATCTGTCAGACTGCCTCCTGAGACTCTCCATAAGTGCACTTTCAGCCTCTCTCTCTGCTCGTGTGCTTGTTGCCACTCGCCGTCTTGCTGTATAGCATATCTGCAGTCTATCATCACGCTCCATCTCTACGCTTCTCTGCACATACACATCCATATCCTCTCATTCCATTTTGAAACTTCACAAGTGCATCCTTTAGTCCTTAATCTTTTGTGCTATACTTCTTCTGTTTTATAAAGACATTCCCTCCTTCTTCCTTGTTTACCAGTAATCAGACCACCCCCAGCCCACCCAGCCCAGCAGGCTGTTTATTTGTATGAAGCACCTGAGACAGACAATAAATTGACATCCAGCCTTCAATCTCAGGTGCATGTGCAGAGAGTCGAGGTTGAAGGGGAGGGTTTGCAGTCCCATACTGCCACATGGTGGTATATGTGAAAACTACATTTACTCAAATATTGTTATTACTTGATTATTATTTGATTTATTAATTGTTTGACGATTCCTTTCACCTTTATGCTGAACAACTCACATCTAGTTTGATGTAGTCTTTACATTTTGGATGTAAGAGCATTTACATTGTATAAGATTATAATACCATACATAGAAATCATAGTGTGGTTTTTGTGATTTTGTTTAAAAAATTTCAAAGCTCAGATTTAATATCATACAATTCAATAAGCATTCAAAAATTAAATTTTTTTAGTGCATTTGGCTTGTTTAATTATCTATGGTTAAGAACTGTTTTAAATGATGCATTATGATGAATATCTCAGTTTCTCAGTTTAGCATACTGTAGCTGATGGTCATTACTTATGACATTCCTTCTTCAACCCTCATTTTTCTTAATTATTCTGTTAACTGTTAACTCAATCTGTAGTACTGTGCTCCTCTCTTTAACTTGTCATCTCTTCATCTCACTCTTCTGTTCTCCCTGACATCTTACCCATCATTTGACTTATTTATAAAGCTTTAATAAAAGTTAAAAAGATTTTCAAAAAGTAATCCCCATCCCTTTAAAAACCTCTCTCACTATGCATAACTATTAACTGTCACGCACGCCTCATTCCTTCCAGCTGAGGCCGATGGTCTCAGCAATGAAGGAAAAGATGTGAGTGTCCTCCAAGATGGCTTTGGCGGTGGGTTTCCCTGCACCGTGCCCACTACGGGTGTCCACCCTGACCATCAAAGGCCGACGCTGCATGGGGCTGCTGCCCACGCCATGCTGCAAGGCTGCACAGTACTTCAGAGTGTGCAGAGGCACTACGCGGTCATCATGATCTGCTGTCAGAAGCAGGACAGCCGGGTAGGGAGGGCCAGAGTAAGGTGGCTGAGGGAGATTATGGAGAGGAGAATACCTTAAGAGAGGGTGAGAAAAACCAGGCAGAAGGAAAATTGTGAGAAAACTCTTTCAACAGAGAATCACAGGAGTGATCTGTTGTGATTTATTTTCATGAGACCCGTAATGACTATTTACATCACTATTCTACATCAACATGCACGGGTTTATACTCTATATATATATATTTTGTGCATCAGATAGAAGAAATTGTTGATTGACTAAATACAAAAGTGAAGTGAGTAGATGTGATTGTGATTGTGTTACATACTTGATGAGCCACTTGAACTGCTCCGGGTCATCAGAACAGCCGTAGTCGGTGGTCCAAGCGTGGCCAATGGTGAATTTGTGGAACTTCAGCATATCCATCACCCCTACTTCTGCCACAGCACAGCCATACAGGTCAGGACGCTGGTTGACACATGCCGCTGTGTGTATGTGTACATAAAATTTTGTGTTACCGGTTAAATTTGGTGATAAACACACACACATACATACACGCAGGCATGCACACACCCCCTTTACTGTATGATACAATCACTCAACTCACACCACAGAGGAAGACATTAATTGAGTTTGTGCAATGCCATATGACAGTCAGCCTTTGTTAAATGATGTAATTAAGCACTGCAATGTTCTGTTTAATAGCTAAATTAATTGAAGATATGCAGCAAACTGCTGATAGAAAAATTTGACATTAGCAGTTACAACATATACAGTATAAAGAATAGGAAACATCAATGCAGATGGGATTTACAACAAACCAGTAATCTTAGTTTTGAGCTTGAGGGGATTTTTTGGGGGGGTAAAACTACAAAAACATGGAGATGTACATGGATTAAATATCATAGAAGTAGTAGCTGAGCTGTTAAACTGGGAAGAACCAGAGGTGAAGCCCCTTTAACAAACTTCAGCTATAAAAAAAATAAAGGTCCAAATTTCAAGTGTTAACAAGTAATGGACTGTTGCATAATACTTTCCAGAGTACACTTTCAAAATCCTTTCACTTTCTCCTGCTCTCTCTCTCTTCTCCCTCTGGCTCTATTACTTGATTTTCCACCGAATAAATAAATACATACTGCACAAACACACACACACACACATAGCTGATCCTGCACTTACCCACTAGCAAACCTCCGTTAGAGGCTCCGTTGATTGCAATGCGGCTGGCTGTGGTGTAGTTTTCCCGTATCAGGTACTCTGCTGCACACTGGAAATCATTGAAGCAATTCTGCTTGTTCCCTAAAGTACCAGCTACAAACACATGATGCAGTTGAAGTTGTGTCAACCCAAAATTACATCAAACTCAGTTTTAATGTTTTCTAAGTAGAACTATCTATCTCTCTTATATCTTCTTGTCTTTCTGCATGTTGCTTTCTTATGTTTGTACCTTTGTGCCAGGTGAGGCCATACTCTCCGCCCCCTCTGATGTTGGCCACTGCCAGAATCCCTCCCAGGTGTCTAACGTACAGCAGGTAAGAAACACTGAAAGGGGAAAGAAACAAAAAATGTATGCACAAAGACACAAAAAACACACAAGAAAAATAGAAATGGCAAATATAGCAGAAGTAGTGCTGGCAGTAGTAATATATTGAAAACATTTAACCCTTTTGTGGTCAGAATAGAAGAAAATTCCATCACTACATTACATTTATATTTACTAAATCACATAAGGTACACAAAAGCCCAAACAGCCAGGTCTTTTTCAGTGGGCATTGTGGACACACTTTATTGTGTGTCCACAAGTCTCAAGCACTACTGATGAATATGTTTGCATCAGCACTTATTATCTGAGAAATCAGACACCAACTAGACCTTCATATAATTATGAACTTTGTTTTGAAGCTTCTGCTGCCGATTGTCGGTATGTTTACGACAGTGGCAAGAACAAGCAATCAACAAAAAATTTCTTCTCAGCCATGTGTTACCCTTACTGGTTATTTTATACTTTATGTGCATCTTTATATTCATTGTGAGAAGATTCAGATATAGTGCTGGTTTTGCAAAACAAATATTGCTGCTCTTTTCCATTTTATAGGTTGCTGGCATATCCATTATTCTAACAGGCACCTGCACTGTTCACACTATTCTGGAGTTCTAAGGGCAAAATCAGTTCACACACAACTGATTACTGTTCATCTGTGTCTGGATAGCTCAGTTATGCTTACTTATAGTATGGCTGAATGGATGCCTCAAAGCCTCCGTATCCATAAAGGAAAACAGGATGACTTCCATCCTTCTTCAGGCCCTTGGCATGAACCAAGAACATGGGAATCATGGTTCCATCTTTACTGGGATAAAACACCTGAAAATATATTAAAGCAGGAAGATGTTTAATGTTTTGTGGTACGGTTTTCACATAGTGAGAAACAAAACAACCATTTTCTCTATCTCTTTTGGTCATTTTTTTGTGGACTAAAATCAGATTCTCACATACAGAATTTATAACTTCCTCAACCATAGCGAATACAAGTCTTGGAAATCTGCATTACTTATTATGATTATGAAAACAGCAGATGTGATAACACAACTGAAACAGGAAGAGAACAGCACAAATAAAGAGTTTGGGACATGTTGTCTACACAAATCAGGGGAAAACAGGAGGACAGTACCTGGGTGGTCTGATAGTCCTCCTGCTTGATGCCTTTCACCTCCACCTCTCTGAACACTTTGGGCTCTGGGTTCGACTTACTTAGATCACAATGGTAAATGATTCCTGGGTACCAAAGGACACACAGGTTCATGTTTAGTGAAGAAAACATTCTTTTAATAACTGATGCTGCTATTTTTTTTTCTGATTTCTGATAAAAATGTTTTGGACTATTGGGTGGATAAAACACTAAATCCTGAGGTAACCCCTTTAGTATTTTTTTTAATATGTTCTGACATCTTATAGAAAAAAAGCTGTATGCAAAGATAGAATAAGGAGATTGATTAACTAATAAAAGTAATTACAGGCCTAATTGTTTTAATGTACACTGATCTTTTTGCACCTTTTTCTATGGATTTTATGGTATTCCTTCTAAAAATATGAGATAATTAAACTTAAGGAATTAAATAAAAAATTAATAACCTGGTGTCGTGAAAGAGGTGAATTTGTAAAAGAAGTCAGAATGTTTCTTCTTGCAGCTCACACCAGCCACTGTGCCAACATCCAGTGGCAGATCCATGACCAGCTGGCCCGAGTTTAATTCATACACCTGCAGGATGTCCTTTACGTCATGAACATAGTTGACCAGCAGGTGATGCTGGTTCACACAGGAGACAAAGCCTGCAGAAGAGAACAAAGAGGAAGTGGTACACTTCAATATGTAGGTGGTGGTGTTGAAAACATCGTAACGTAGAGAAAATTTTTCTTTGGCATTTTCATTTGTATGCTGTATAGAATAAAGAATATCTCATGATCCAGGGATGAAGCCAAATTTAACGGTTACTGGCCACAAATAACCTTACTAATTTGTGTGGTTAATTTTGAGGTAACTGTGCAGCACAGAGTCAATACAAGTGAACACAGTGAATAGTTATAGTGGGTTATGAATGAATGAACTTGAAATAAAGCTTTGCCCTTTCATTCAAAACATTTTCCTTAAAATGCTTTACATCTTTTTCCATTCCAAAAATGAATGCACCTTCAGATTTATACTGATGTGTGCATGTGTGTGAACATATTTCTCAGTGAAGTGTGGATTTTCATGATATATGTTTTATTGATCCTTTTGCCGTCAACTGAATGACTCATGACAAAAAGAAAAAAAGGGTGAAAGCACAAAGTGCTTATGGACCAAATTTCACTTTCTAAGCAGAGTTCCTGCTGTCGAAGGTCTTTGAACACAGACACAGAACTTCCCATTGCTGTGGTCGCTCCGTCATAAAAAAAAGGACATAAATATGGTAAAGAAGAGTTATGCAAGATTTCAAGGGCTGAATTGTGAAACTATGATTCAAGTATAAGCTCTTAACGCAATTTTTTAAGGCTTGGTGAAGTTTTTTTTGCACAAACCCAGAGCTGTCATGCCAACAAAAGTCTGTTGTGCAAAGCAACAGCATAATTCAGCTCTATTTACTCTCAAACATACTACATTTCTCCTGTCGTGAACTGAAATAGTTGACCTTGTCTTTGACTGTAAATTCTATTGAAATTTCCACTGAGTCTCACCCAGGACATCCTTGTCATGCTGTGGTATGAGGGTAGTCCAGTGTTGTCGGTCTGGTTTCTGGATGTCTATGTTGATGAGGCAGTACCGAGGAGCATCCAAGTTGGAGCGGAAAGTGAATACATTTCCCTCATTGGTTACATAAGCGTATTGGGCGTCAAAGTTGTCCACAAGTTTAACCCATGGCAGCAGCCCTGGAGGAGATGGTGACGAAAATAAAAAAAAAACAAACAAGAAAAAGAGAGTCATTAAAACGTGCATTATGCAATTTGTATCTCTTATACTGACCATGGGAAGTCCAAATTATTTAGGACTTTTGACTGTGCTACACTATATGTAAAGACCAATAACACATTTTTGTTTTTTTAAATGCATGTTTAAAAAAGTTTACTGTGTGGGAGAGAGACTTTTCACACCAGAAAACAGGTCACAATGTGAATTTTGAAATCTCCACATCTGATGAAGTAGCTGTTGAGTCACAGACATTGGCATTAACTTCTGTCCTGATGATATAGCAGAATTTCTTTCATTCACTCAATACTGCATATATTGACAGTATTAAAGTAGAGAGTAGAGTAAAGACAAGGCTAAAACTTGACCAATCATTTTGTTTTGTTTCATTCTTGTGCTGCAAATAATTGCTATTAAAACAGTAAGCAGTCTTTATACAATCAACAGAAAATAATCATAAACTTTTTTGATATACTCTTTGATGACTATTGTTTCAGACATTTTTCTAGGAAGATTCTGTGGCACAAGCTTTACAAAAGAATCTCTTCAAAATAAAGACAAATTTATGTCAATGAGGTATGTTTTTCCACTTAGACCTAGGACCAATTACCTTCTCATGAAATGCATTATTTTGATGTGATATTTTTTAAATTTTATTTGCACACAAGACTCAGGGAGTTGCCAAACAGCATTTCCATTACTTAGGGGCTCCATGCTTGTGGATTTATTGAATCTAGTGTAAAGCTTGTGTTACTTCAGTGTAGCATCATTTCACATGGGTAGAGTACAAGCAAACAAAGGTGAACATAAAGGCTCATTCTATACATGTGATCCTGCTCTTCTAAAAAAACTAAAAAATCAATAAAAAAATCATGATAACCATTTTGGGGTGTGTTCTTGGAGTTCTTAGATCATAGAGCATGTAAGTAGGGCACAAAAATACAGACCTGTGATGCCATTGGGGAGCTGCCGAAGGTCACAGTACCACAGCTGGTTGACAGGCTCACAGCCTTCGGTGATGGACAAAACAGCATACCTACCATCATCTGATATCTGAAAAGAGGAAGGAATACAGAAAGATATGTGATTATGTGAGTGTAATCTTTGGTATAACAAGCAATGATGATGAGACAGTTTCAATTGAAGGATCTTGTAAATCAAGATTACTGCAAACTTACTGTTACTGAGCTGTGCCACTTTGGATGGTCAGGGAACTCTGCAACCAAAACATCTTCTGACTGTTCGGTGCCGACAACATGGTAATAGAGCTTCTGATTGATGTTGCAGGTGGTTTCTGTGCCTTTAGCAAAATCCATAGGGGTACAGTTTTAAACACATTTGTATTGTACAGGAATTTATACTGATTTGTTGTGTTTGTGCCTGTGTGCATGGTCTCTTTTCCCAACCGTCAGTTTTGCCTTCCTGACGTGGGTAGCAGTTGTAAAAGATGCCCTTTGCATCATGAGTCCAGGCCAGACAGCTGAATTTAACCCTCTCCAGTACATCAGGCAGTGGGGTGAGGTCGTCAGCCTTCATGAAACGCACTGTTACCCAGTCTGACCCACTGCTGCTCAAACCATATGCAAAATATTCACACTCCTCCGACAGACGGCCCACTGGATGGAGAGAGGGACAAAGGGAAGAAGGAAGTCATCAAACTTTTCCTGTTTATCTGTGCATTACGTGCATTTGTGCACAATAATAAGCCCTCTGCAATTTGGCTCACTCTTCAGTGCCACGGTGCCGTCTTCGGAGAGTTCATTCGGGTCAAAGAAGACTTTTGCAGGTCCATCCAGAGAGTCCTGCACATACAGCACTTCCTGGTTCTGAAGGCCTTTGTTGTGAAAGTAGAAATACCTGAAAATAAAACAGGAAATAATATCAGTGCACATCAAATTAGTCCCACTCATAATTATAGTTGTTCTTTAACCAGTACCTCTTGCCTCTTTTGTAAGGACAGCTGTACTTGGGATAGTCGTAGAGTTCAGTGAGGCGCTGCTGGAACTGAGCCCGGACAGCACACTCTTCCAGGTACGGCATGGTCAGCTGGTTCTGCTCCTCAACAAAAGCCTAACATATAGAGGGAGTGTGAGGAGCGATGAGATTTGTTTTGGAAGTGTTTTGGAAAGACACAGCTTTGCACAGTTCTCTGCAAGATATCATTACATACCATTGTTTCTGCACTATCAGGGTTTTCCAGCCATGCATAAGGATCACAGATCTTAGTTCCATGGTAGTCATCAACCTGTTATACAAGGCAAAGAGAAAGAAACATGCAAACATACAAACAAGGGCGTTCAATCTTTGGCTTGTCTTGAAAGAGAGGGTTTTCTTGTGCAGTACCATGGTTGTAACGCCCTTTCAAAATAAATTTTGGGAACTAACAAGCATCTGCACTTGTTTCAACAGGTGCGTTTGAAACACTGACCTTTGAGCAGATTAGATTTGCTCCATGTTCTCTCAAACATCTATCTTTTAACATCTATATCAAATTCCTGGTCCAAATCTAACACTTGACACTGAGATGATACAGACTCAAATTCACCAACTCAGTCATCGAGGAGGCACATGTGGTGCTCTAAAAATTTGAGGAGAGCAAAGCCAAGTTTATTTGTATTATCAGGTAACAAGCAAAATGTATCAAAAGGCATTACAGGCATTAATTCCCAACCTACTCCAAGATCACTAAGAAAGACAAGAATAGCTCTGCCAGGTGAGGGCAATTTAATACTTCCATTTTCCTGTTGTCTGTCATCATATTCTTTCTGTAACAGTGTGGTGATGGTGTGACCCAGATAAAGGAGTGATTGACTCTCAAATGGTAAGTGGAAGCCCACACATTTCTGGCAGCACATCACACCTCAGGGCCTTTAAGCCATGACAGAAATACTATAGCTGAGTCAGCAGATGCTGTACGCGTTAGTTTTTGGTCAGACTCTTTTAAGCACTAAAGAGTTGACTGTGTGTCCCTGCATTCACTCAGATGAGAGGTTGTAGGGATTTGACACACGAGACACTAGTGCACTTTGTCATTGCACTTGCACCTCACAGTCAGCCTGCAGCAGGACACATATCCCTGTCGTCTAACATAAACAAATTTGCTGTTTTTCTTCCTCTTCTTCTGTTCACATTAAGTGGAAAAAATGCACAAAAGCCTATTTGCTTAACAAATTACTGTGTAAGTATAAACACCTGCAAGTATGCAATTAAACTAAACCAAAAAGTAGACAACATTTTGCATTTGAGTGAACTTTTATATATTTTTTATCAAGCAAAAAAATGGATTACAGAGGCCTAGTCACGGGCTTCATTTGCCTCAGTTCATACATAATTTGAGATGTGACACATGCACTACCGCGTCATTGTGACGCCATTTATGAGGCGTCAAATTAACCTCTGTTCCTCTTTGCCTGTGCCACTCACCTCTTTTAGACGTATTCTCACTTTTGAAACATTTCCTTTGTCGTATTACATAATTTTGTAGCGTCGGCATCTGATGCACCAGGAATTCACACAAATGCGTAGTTGGCTATGTCGTATTGTGAGAGTCCCCTCTTTAAACTGGCAATACTGGTGTGTCAGCTGCAAACACACTTTCCAAACATAATAAAAACATACATCCAGGGCCATGGCTACAATTGAGGACACTGAGGTCACGTCCCCTGTCTTTTTCTTAAGGTGATTAGAATTTGCATATTCTAATCACCTTAAGAGGAGTTTACATTCTGCAAAAACACAGACATATGGTGGCATATGGTGGCGTTTGGCAGCTCATTCTGATACATTTACTTTTTTGGCAAAGATGCTTAATAATCATTCATTCATTCATTGGGTTGAAAATGACTAGTCTATTAATTGCTAAATTGATTGAACAAAAAATAACTCAATTTTTATAGTAATTTACCTGCCATTTTTCAACAAAAACATCTAATACCCTGGTCAAGTCCTGTCAAATATGGGAATATGTTCTGATTTTCCTAGCTTTCTAGAATAGTAAATGAATATGTTGGGGTTTGAACTATTAATGTGAGGAGACAAGCAAATTAATAATAAAAACTAATAAAGGCATCCTTTGCTGCAGCTGGGCAGAATTAAATAAAACAAATTGTAGGACTGAAACAATTATTGTCTTATTGATATGGTCAAACAAACATAGTTGATCATCTAAAAATTTCAGCTCTATAAAACCAATGTATGTGCTTTTTTACTAGAATTATATCACTGGATGTATGGTGAAGACTTGTAACATCTTTTACACCCATTGGGCATGAACATATATATCATGTGAACGAATAAATAAAATTCCTCTGGTCCCCACTCTAAATATCTGTTGGGGCAGTGTTGTACGATGGAGGGGCGGTTAGGTCTCAGTATTATTAAAATCCGGGCTGAGGCCCCGTACACCCCCAAACAAAGGGAAACTGAAATGACAGGCCTAGTGCTAGTAACACTGTGACTGTCTATAAAACAGCGAACATGCTGATTCACTGTGACGATGCTTCGTGGATTGTTGGTGTCATGTCACCTGAAATGCGCTAACAAATGCGTCACAAGTAAAACACGTGTTCACTTGACCGCTTCTCTTTCCACTTGTAACACCTTTTCCAGTTCGGCCTTAAAAGTTTGTTTTGTAGATCCCCTATTCGGCCGCCATTTGCCACTCTGACCCTCCACCTGTGTGACTTGTCTTTCTCTTCCTGGTGTCGCTTTTCGTGCTTGTGTGCTCACAACCACAGAACTTCATCGACTAAACCGACAGAGACACACGCGCACACAGACACAAACACCCGGCAGCACTTTGACACTGACCTTACTCTCGTCTCTTCGGGCAGTCGGGTGCTTAAATGCCATGGCGTGGTTTTCTACAGTGTTCTTCTTTTCCCCTTGTAGCCTTTCTGTTACTATTTAGTTTTTCTTCTTTATTTATCGTTGTGAACGCTGCGCCTCGACAGAATTAATGGAGGCTTGAAGTGAAAGTGAAAGTATACCTTCCCTTCAACACACACACACGTTTGTAAGAACCGCCTGGGCTCGTTCCTCACACAGGAAATGATGTAGCATTCCGGAAGCAAGTGGTGCTACGTTGTAGTCACGTGTGCACGCGAACGTTTGTGAAATTCTTTATTTTCTTTTTCTTTTATTTTTGCACAATTTAAAACAAACAAAAGTAAATACGTAGATGTGTTGACAGGAACAGAGTTAAGAACAACTGAAGAAAGGGAAGGTTGTGTATTTTTACAGAAAATCGCAGGTGGAGATGCCAAGGCACATGCACTGAATTACTTTAATTAAAAAAAGGAGCGGGGGCAGTGCTGCTCAGGCTGTTGGGTTCACATAGACTTGATATTATCAAAAGGCTGCAACCAAGCATTACTGTCATTACTAGGAAATCCTTTTTAATCATTTATCAGCCTCAAACAAAGGCATTTATTTACATTTTACTTACTTTACATTTTATTTACAAAAAAGTTCGACAGACATGAGCCTGCCAATTTCTCACACAAAAATGCCACAACTATAAATAGTTCCCAATGTCATTTGAAACACTCTGTATTTACATAATTGTGCTTCAATTTTTTCTAAGAGACAGTGTGTCGTTTCTGTCATTCAAGGGGTTAATAGTGTTATGAAGAGAGAGACAGAAAGAGAGAGAGAGGGGAGAGAGAGAGAGAGAAAGAAAGAACAAAAACAGAGTTTCAGACATGTAATCTGTCTAATCCGCAAAGCTGTGAAAACGACTGGGGAGAAAAGGGGGAGGAAAGGAGGGTAAAGATGGGAGTAGGGGGAGTAGTTAGAAAGAGGGCTAATTTCAAACTAATTTAGCTAAGGTGATTAAGTGAGACTGGCTTGATGAGAAAATAAGCTGTTAGAAGGCCTCTGACCTTATTTCTGTGTATTTACCTCTCTGTCTGGTTGTGTAAAGTATATAATTATTTCACAAACACAAAATACTATAAGATGATATACTAAACAAACAAGTTCCATTTCTGTTAAAGGTAAGTCAAATATAAGCATTTATTAGATTGCATTACATATATGTATTTCGGAATTCAGCAACACTGATAACAGTCAGACCTAATTCATGTGAACATTAATTATGATCAAATCACTGATGTATAATTAAACCCTATTTTACTTATTTATGACCTTCTCGACATGTTGATGTACTGTCTTTTTGAGCTATATCTAAATCTGCAGCTGCTAAAAATTATAAACCTCAATAAATTTCAATATAATTTTATTATAATACATGGTGGAAAGCAAGTTCTGAGCTATAGGAGCAATAATTGGCAAAGACAACCGAAGGAGCCCATTTAACCCAATTATGAATCCTATTTTGGGGGATTATCTAACAACTGTATGGCAACAAGTGCTTTAATTGGCAGTAAGGTATGAGGGAGATCCCTAATCTTCGGGGCAGTTGGGGATGAAAGTCGACCAGGCCAAGCCACAGGCAGATGGGCTACTATTTACAGATATTTGGGGCCTCAGACGGCCTGAGCCGTGCAGCGGCCTAACTGGGCTGGCCAAGCCCCTACAGAGGCTGGCTTTGGCCTGGCCTGCATGGCATGCTGTGCAGATGGGCCCTAATTGGCTGGAGAGACCCAGGTAGTTTTCCAGTCTGCAAAAACAGAGAGAGATTAGATTAGCCATGTCAGATTACAGCAGAGCAGAGTCAGACAGTTTCATCTGACTGCCACGAATCCCCAGACTCACCCACTGAGAGAGAGGGACAGAGGAGAGGACAGGATGAGGGAGGGGCTGATGTTGTTTATGTTGTGTGAAGGAAAGGGGGTGGGGGCTGATGAAAAATTTGTGAAAATGTGTAAATTAGAGGAAAGCAATGGGGGGGTAACCTTTAAAAACAAACAAATAAATAGGTGTGGAGTGAGCCATGTACTGCAAAAGCAGAAAGCACACACATCTGGATGTTGGAAGCTATAAACACACAAACAAACAAACAAACACAAACAGAAACACACACACACACACACAAAAGTAATCAACATTATTCACCCCTCAACAGATGGCACAGAGTTCAGCCAATGAAACAGATAATCCATTATTGTTCTGAATATCTTGATTATCGGCGTGGTTGTCATTTCAAAATCATACACAAATCATCTCCTAACTGTAGCTTGATCCCGGGCTTACTGCAGCTCTGAAGCTAATATCGTTGGCTCAGGGCCCAAAGCCATATTGTAATATCAATAAGAGCACTATTCCATAAGCTTCTCATTTTAGAAAATGACTATGTACACATTTGTTTTATTTAAAGAGCATAAATCGGGGCTTTGGGGAGAGATTGGAATAAGGTGTCTTTTCTGGTTTGTGTTGTTGCTCTCAAGTTGAATTTAATCAATAAATGTAAAAAATTATGTTTTTTTCTCAGTTCCTCAGTGAAATATTGCCCTCATTCCAAGCAGTACAGTTGTCCATCTCTTTGTTAAATTTATCTCTTTAGAAAAAAGATGGATCATCTCACCATGATTTGATTAATGAATTTCACTGTTACCGATTTTTCTTTTTCATTTCTTATCTCATAATCTCACAGCCTCTTACCAAAAGAGGTTTTTTTCAGAATGAAAAATATTGTTTTTATGTCTTCCAAAACTGACACACTCAACCTCCTTCTAATTAAACCCATAAGCTCTCTTAAATTAGTGATAATCGATAAAGCCCATAGTGGTAGTTGCAGCCTGATGCCAAGTATTGATCTGTGGTTAATGTTTTGTTCTGCAGTACGCACGACACCCCCAGGACAATAAAAGACCAGTGAGATTAAGACAATTAGGGGGTTATTGTTATCCAAAAGATGAGAAGAAGAAGAAGATTAAATAAAGAGATTTAGGTCAAAGTGGTGATGTCCACAGGAGGAGGAGGAGGGGCAGGGAAAAGGAGTAGGGCAAAGAAAAGGTGGGAGGAGGAAGAGGAAGGATTGGGGTCAGAGAAACTGATCGCTGTCATATGGGAGGTTGCCTCAGCCTTGGGAAGAGAGTGATGGGAAGAGGGAGGGCCTGATTCCTGTCAAGATACATTGGATTAACCCAAAGAAGAAGGTGGGGTAGCACCTGGTGAACTTCACCTGATTTCCACATTAGGCATGTCTGTCTGGGGATTTCCCTTATCTGTCTAGACTTGTGAATCAGCACTGAACCAGTGATGTTTTTCTTTTCTGGCTTCCCTCTCTCTCTCTGTCTCACTCTCATCCCATTGCATCTGCCCCCGTCCCGGCCAGCCTAATTAGCAGACATTTTTATTGATCCGCTGGATTTGGTGCTGAAATCCCCTTCTCTGTCTGCCAGACAGATCTTGGCTAAAGTCTTCCTCTTTAGCTGGTGGTCTGTGAGATTGGGGAGGAGGGGTCAGTGGCACACGGGCCCACCTGTTGACCACAAGCCAAAAGCGTGCAGGCTTTGCTGCACCCTTACATCATCCAAGTTGTTCCTATTCTCTCTATCACACCATCTTATGTTTCCCAATACCTTCTGTAACCCCCCATTGTCCCTGTCACTCTATTTTTGTTGGACCTCATATTGCCAGATCATCAATTGCATTTGTTATAGAGGATGACCAGAGTTATCAATAATTGGAGTTTTAGGCTATGGACTCTCATTAGTTCAGGAAGTAGGGGACCGAGATAAATGCCTTCTGATAATTGAGTGGTAGGGAAGGGAATATGGAAGCATTGTAAACTGCAAATTAGCTGCCACAAACTAGCCAATAAACTTTGGCTCCTTTGGCACTTGTTGCTTTTCTTGACTGTATTGTCTTGTATCTTGTATCTGCAGCAAGGCACAACAACATATTCATTTTCATTCATTTCCTTACCTGTCATCACTTAAATAGCGGCAATTTAATGGAAATGGACAGATTGTATTTTCTTACTACAGTGTGTTACAATATGGAACGATTGCATGGAAAACTAAATTTAATCAAGTCGATGCTACTTTATATTTATACTCCACTATAAGTCAGAAGGAAATAACTTACTAATAACTAATAACTTTTCACTTACAAATCTTAGTTACTTTACAGATGAAGACTTTACACTTTAAAACATATACGTTTTTAAATTACAATGCATCGTTAAAAATTAAACCAGCCACTTTCGGGCCTTCTCACCATTTATGAAAAAAAGGAGTTTCACGTTTCAGATCAGTATGAGTTGTTAACATTTCCTTCAGAGAGACATTTCCCCTCTAAACTTCTCAGATTTCATTTAGGTTCTAATTCAAAGACTTACAGTAACTGTTGCAAATAGAATGGAAATATCCCCAATAGGTGCTGTGTTGCACAATCCGTGTGCTCACCTTCTGCTACTATGACCCGATGCACTCAAAACAATTGCTCAGAGATCTCATATATATTCACTCATTGAACCATTTCAAACCATTTCAAACAAACAACTTCAACCAAAACTTTTTCAATCTGTGCAAAAGGATAAAAAAGAAAGAAAGAGACAGTGTAAGCACAGCAGAAGAGTTGACAGTCACAGCAAGATCACTATCAATTCTCAAAACAAGATAAGACCAAAATATTTGTGATGGGAATGGCACACTGAGCCCATACAAGTATAGGATCAAGGTTCTTTTTATTGATATTAGCATTAACATAAGCAGTTTGCTCATTGCTTCAACAGGGTCACACAAAGATACATTGAAATTGAGATTACGGTGCAGTGTTGCATACAGGCTGCAAATCTAAGTGGGAGGAAGTATAATATATAAGTGAACTTCTACTTGAGTAAGTCAGAGTCAAATGATAATGAGTATAAAACAGATGATTAATAGCATACATTTCTTAATGCCTCTTCAAAGTACCTCTGAGATGAAATTAGAAGAACAAGTCCTATGTACACTGTATGCATGGTACACAGACTGCTGATAATGATGCAGATAAGGAGGTTGTTCTTCCTCCTTCCTCTTCTGTGATTGCATACAACCCAGAAGAGGTGTGAAAATGGGTTATTTTGGTCTGTCACCATCAGTCTCTGAGAAACTCTGGCTTCTGCTTCAGATGCTGGTTATAAAGTGTGAGCTGTCGCTTAATTTTCAACAGTAGATGCAATGGTTATCAACTAATAATAGTCAGACTTTGTCTTAAGGAAAATATATATATATTGTCATTATCAATATGCTGTGTAAGTTTTTGTGGTAATCTTATAAAAAGCTGAAAAAGATTGAAATAAAGTATTTGAGTTCAAGATTTTTTTGAGAAATGCTTACAACAGCAATGCATTTAACAACAGCAAAAGCAAAATAAAAAAGAGAATGTGACAGAGGAAGTGGTGGAATCCAGTAGATGAGAAAACAATGGCCAATACATTTCACCAATCTTAAAGCAGATGGAGACCAAGAGGATTAAGTTGTTGTTGGTTGTTTTTTGTTGTTGTTGTTTTTTACCTCGTATGTGTTTGACAACACATCTTGCGTCAATGGAGTTGTCTAATTTCCTGGACTGATTATACATTCATACAGATTAAGCATCAAGATTGACTATGCCTTTGTCTTTCAAATCACACCTGGATTATATATGTTGACCCCCTTGACCTATAGATACCATATAGGATCCCCCTCCGTATTCAAACATGATTGCTCTATAAGCATTGAAGCAGTTCTTATCGGTTATTTAGTTGTCTATGGAACATAAAGAGCTCTTCCAGTGAATTTAAAGTTGGACAAAGGTGGATGTTTGCCAAGTCACACTTATCTATTGAGAAATACCCTTCCTCCTGTGGCACATCAGAGCTCAAAGAAAAGTCATGACAAATGATTTGTAAAAAATAAAACCACAGCAGGCACAGACTCTGAACGCTAGGATTTCCCACTCACCCACTGACAACAAAAGGACTTCCAACCCCCAAAGATTTCAACCTATTAAGAAAATAAGCCTCAGAAAACAAAGATGCTTCCAGGAAAACAACTGCCCATGCATGTTAGTGATAAAATGCAATAATCTTATTTTACATATTTAAGGTTCATCTAGTGGGGATAATCCCTTTGGTTAAAGGGATCTGATGGAAAATTAAGGGACAGTTTCCTGGGACAACAACCATAGTACCACAGTAACAATGCATTATATAAATAATCTGTTAAATAATCCTCTTTCTCTCTCTAAAGAACTGCAGCTCAGCTGTTTGCTGTTTATCACAGCAGTACTGGAAAAACATCAAAGGAGGGGAACACAAGTGGAATAAGAAGGAATGGAGACACCCAGGAGCTAAGATGTTGTTTCAACATGTCATCACCGATTCCTTCCATGACTTGTCTGCTTCTGCTTTAATTGTTAACATTACTAACAATAGCTTCTAATCCATAAAGCATGTAATGCATTTTATCAGGAAGTTTCTATCGCTTTTCTAATACCTTGTTCTCTTATGGTGGATTGAAATTCGAGAGACTGATCACTTCCAGACCTGAGACTCAGAGATCTTCGGAATTACGGGGAACTCCATGAAAACACACCATCCGGTGGACATGTTATCAACTAAAAGTCCCATGCTTTCCTGTTGTTGTAGGACTGTGTGGTTAATGATAACAGGGAAAGAAATCAAGCACAAACATGATGATTGATGATCAACAACACTTCATATTTCTGTCCAGGCCTGTACAACATTCAGGACAGATGGGATTCCTGTCTCTTGTTGGTTTATAACTTCATTGTCAATGAAATGATCTATTATTTTGGTAGCATTTAAGTCATGCTAGTGCTGTGATTCTGTGGGCTGAAATGTCTCAACAACTTATTCAAATGTCAGCATGTTGTTGACATGCTGGCAGCCCCAAAGAGCTGCTGGCATGGCTGTCTTGTTTAACAGTTGGCCCAAATCCAGCTGGGGCAATAACAGCATGCCTGTATTTGACATTAGTCAAGCTTTAACTGTCAGGTGACCGATAATAAAACTGAACAACCCTACCAGCAAGTCCCCTGACAGACTTTCCTGATGACTCAAGGAAGCAATTTCATTCTGAAACTGAGCTTGCATCTCTCTCTCTCCTCATATATCTCACATGTATAGGCACTTGACAAGTCAGGTAAGAGTCACTGCAACATTCCCTCATTGCACAAACTTTAAATGTCTTTGTATTCCTGGTAGAGCATACTGTTCCTGCTGACAAATAGGGACTGCCCCGGCCCCTGCTACATTACCACTTGAATCCATCAAGCTACCACACCTTCCTCTCCATGCACATATTCACAAGCACCACATTCAAAAGAAGACAGTGACGTTATTCCCAAAAATGAATCAATATATTCCAAGGAATTCACATATTGTTTTCTGTGAACGCGAAATTTTCAATGTAGGAAATGAGGACTAGCACTTCTGAAGATGTGGGCACACCTGGTCATTTTGCAAGTGGCTAAATTCACATGAGACACAAGACAAGGGAAAAACATAAATTAATGAATTAAAAGTTAAATTAAAAGAGATTCGATTTTAAGGGTGTGTTGTGTAAATTAATTTACGAGCCACCATATAACCATGCAGCCTGGGTCTGGGTGTGAGTGGGTGTGACAGCACTCACAAGAAATATGTAATCGTATTTTAATACGTAATACAATTTTTTCTTCATATATGAACTGTGTATGTGTATAACAACAAATGATCTGTATCCCAAACAGAAGTTTTTATTGTCCAAAAATAATAATAGTATTTCAGGTTTCCAAATTAAGTTTTTTAGTTATTTGAACAGAACTGATGCCCATTGGTTGCGGTACATGGGGTACATTGGGCTTGGGGTGGTGCAAGTTGGTTTAATCAGTGATTATTGATGTGTAAACAATAGGATTATTTACTTTATATGCCTAATTGCCCTATTTATTTTCTTGTAACTTGTAACAGATGTACTATGTCCTAAAATGACCCTTACTTTTTTGCTATACTTTGCATATGATTCAATACTTTCATATTGTATATCACATTTATTTGTGTATGCAAGTCCACTGTTACTTGCTGTCCTGTGTACACACTGTGTCATCACTTGTATGATCAACATTTGGTTGAGCAGGCAGTAGCTTTCTCTTTTCTCTGTTACTGACACTAGAGCAGTGCAGACTGTTGCATGGAAACAGGTGCTCATTTAGACCAGACTATTAGAAATCACTCAAGTACATTCAGCTTGGTTTTGTCACGTCTCAGGTCACATCACTATGTCTGAATTTCTCCGTCTCAGACAGCTTCAGTTTAGCTGACCTCAGGTCTTTCGGCCACTTATCCTTCTCGTCTTGTCTGGCGCCCTTCCTACCTCTTCGTGCTAAAGCCTTGCTCTCATTGCCCCGTGAGTAAGGTTTCCCTCCCTGGAAAAGCATGTCTGGACCATCTAATGTCCTGGACATGATGTGCGTCCACAAGTGAGTTGAGTCGGCTAGCTTGCTTTCCTGGAGCGCTGGGTCTTTAGCCTCTGAGCCCTGAGCCTGAGTCCAGACTGTCTGCAAATTAGAGAAATTAGCCCAGCCAGGCGCCAGTGAAAGAACCCAAATCCCCACTTCCCCTCCCTCTCCCCTCCACCACACACACTCACACACAATCCTTGTGCGACCACCATTAAACCCCACGCCACACTGCGCAGTAAAGCTCCACTCTTGGTATAGCAGTCTTGCCATATGGCAAGCAATTTACTATTTCGTAGGCCAAGACAAGAAAGAAGGGGGGCTGTTGGGGGGCATTTAGAGTATAATATAATAATATGATAGATAATTTATAATAATGTAATAGAATAGAATAACAAGACTGGATTACATCTTTATTTAACAATAATCAATTACTTTTACTTTTAGTAGTTTTTTTTAGGAATGTAGAAATGAGAATTTTAATTTTGACATTTTCAAAATTTAGTCTGCAGGTTAGGTAGCATTTGGCAGATCTGGGTAAAGATGCATGCTGTAAATTTCAATAATTAAACACTAAACAGAGAAATTAGTAATTTTATTATTATGTGTGTCACCATTGATGAAAATGAGCATGACACATGGCTCAGTTGTGAAATGTAAGACATCTCAGAAAAGTTCCAATTCACATGTGTTTTTAATGTGAGGGGGGAAAAAGACTTGTTTTTCTTTACATGTGATAAGTTTGATAAATTCACATATAGGCATGTGTGTTTTTAAGGCACTTTACAAATGAAAACATTAATTTCACAGCCTCTTTACAGGTCACAACCTCATTTGTATAGAAAAGCCACATTCTGTTTTTTTAACCTCCATGTGTTGTTTTATCTGCTCTCTCCTGTCCTGGCTATCGCTATGCATGTGAGCCAGAGCTCCCTGTTGATACACTGTGCGTGTGTGTTTGGTTGCGTGTGTTTGAAAGTAAAGGGGATGCTCACCAGACAGGTGTCTAAGTCTCTTTCATTCATGCTGGGATGACCTGCTCTACATCTGTACCTCTGAATGAGCACCAGCCGGCAAGAGAGACAGAGGATCAGATACCCGTGGCACTTTTTCTAGATTTTATTGAATTAAATATAAAGTACAAAATCATCGCTCATGCATATTTGTATGGGTCCAGGGTTTATTTAGTGGTGTATGTGTGTTTGTGTGCGAGCGGGGTCTTAGGATTCTTAGTTAAAGACATTCTACAGTGAGATGTAGGTCAAGGAGATACAGTGGCAGCAGATTGCTCATTAAGTGCCAAACCAAGCAAAAGTATATGAGTGTGTTTTTCAGTGGCAACAGGCCAGCCATCTGCTCTCCCTTTATTCATTCATTAACATGTCTTCTTTGTGTGCGCGTGGATATGTGTGTGTGTGTGTGTATGTGTAAGCATCCGTCACAACAGCACTCGCTGGCCAAGTGCACGTCACTGATGTTGTTGTCCAAAACCTACAGTTGTGTGTCAGATGGCTCAGTCACATGATCACAGTGACTCGTGATTGGCTGAGGTGTTAGGCTAAAAAAGCTTGGCGCAATCCAGGCTCACGAGTTTTTGTTGACAGCGACAGACTGGCCTGGGCAAAAGCGGATATCCGAAGGATCTAACTGAGAGGAATCTGAACTGAACTGAAGAAACCGTGGAGAGAATATGAAGAAAAAAAACAATTAAGGGATGATATTGCCAAAGAAATGAGGATCCTACGACTGAATGATTGTCTAAAAGTAAGTCATACCTTATTGTTGTTTTTTTTGCTTTAAAGAATAACCTTGCATTTAAAAGATAGATAAATGACATGTAATGAGCAGAAAAGGACGAGCTGACATATTGGCCTTTTAAGAAATAGCTGGTGAAACCAAATGACCAACACTGGGATGTATGCCAAGTGCTGTGTCAATGAATTCATGAACTTCATGAATGGAGGTGGCCGCTTCAATAATGAATGACCACCAGTGGCCATTACGAAATAAAGGCAAGTCTTGGAAATAGTTCAGTGATTATTTTAGGCCACACAATTGTGGATATACTGTAGATGATTCTGGACACAGATCTTACTTGTACTGAACCTTAGATCAAACCATTGTATCACATATGTCATATTAACAGTTTGCACTGATATCAAGAGCTCATCTACTTCCTCTTCAAAAAAGTCAGCTCACAGAAACGTACTTAACTAACTGCTTCCTTGCTAGGCTGTTTGATTTCTTTCTGCAAAAAATGTACCTGGATAATAAGAAAAATATGCACTAATGTCTATTTTTCTCTACTCCTACCTTTCTTTTTCAGATCTTGAGCTTCAACCAACATACCTAAGACAAGGGACCTCTCCCAACCAAACCAAATTACTTTTATACCAAAGCAACCTGACCCAAACCAAGCCAAATTAAAAGGTCTTAAGCCTTAATCTTAATCACCTACAGTATATCCTTATTGTCAAGATGAAACTAGAAAGCACGCCAGGAGACATGAGTGGTTGGAGGGAGGTGGACTTTGCCCTCAACTGCACCTACATTGTGCCAGACCAGGTGTCGGACCCCAGTTTTCGTTTACCCAAAGCCATGACCTCCATCCCCCGCAATCTCACCTTTGAATACAGCACAGACAATGAGGTAAGAGTTCTTCAGCTGCTTGAAATTGTTTATCCACTGAGAAATCACTTGCTGTACTCTTCTCTGTAAAAATTCTCTGTAATACAAATACAGAACAAAACCCTCAATATACAGCATGTAGTGGCAACCAAGCAACCCACATCATTTAAACCACAAACTAACTGAGTTAGATGTCAATTAGTCACCATCCCTGATGTTGTTTAAGAACAGTCATGTTTTTGAGATTAATGCTTTATACCTCAAAATAATAATTCAGTGTTACATAACATTCTGTTGGGCCATCTGCATAGGAACAAAAGACCTGCTGACTAATGAGTTCTTCACAAATACAGTACAGTGCATAGTGTATGTGTGTGTTAGGCGGTGTCGGGGGGGTGACCATGAGGTCACTGGCAGCTTGAGGTCGGGGGCTTTTTATGTCCTCTGGTCACCTTAACTTCCATTATGTCACCCAAATGTTTGATCCATTGTGTAGCTTCCTTACATCACTTTCTCACAGATAAAGTATATCAATGCACTCTTTTACTCATGACACACACACACACACACACACACACACACACACACACACACACACACACACACACACACACACACACACACACACACAAAACGTAAGGAATCAGCTTGGCCTTTACAACCGAGCCTGTGCCAGCTCCCACTCAGTTCAATCAGGAAGAGCATACACAATATCCTTATGCTATTTGTCAGTCAGTTAGCTGTTTGGGTCCCAGTGCTGGTAGGAATCTGCCTGGACATGTCACGTACTGCAATGCATAACAATCATGCCTCAAAGCAAAGAAAGAAATTCTTCTGAAAAGGAAGAGAGGGAATGGTGCCACATTCAATTCTTTTGTAGCTGCTCTCAACATGCAACACTGAGGTCTGTGGTTGACTTTAACTTCGCCTTCCTCTTTTCTGTCCTAACCCAGGCAAAACTCTCGTTCCTCTTCTCTAGCTTTCACACGAGTTCCTCATCCATCTGCATCGTTTATTGCTAAGAGATAAGAAAAGCATGCAAATGATGGTGATAAAATCACAGAAGTCTAGTTTAAAATTCCCAGCACTTGTTTACTGGGTAATGTACCTTACAAACACTTCACACTTTCATACTAATCTAACATGCATTGCCAGACCTGTCTCCACAGTTCTGTGTCAGCACTGGAGAATGGTGTGCACCCATTACTACTATGCTTTAGGGGAAAAATGCTCTGTTTTTTTTAACTTTATTTAAACCAATCACAATCGTCTTGATCAGCACTAAGCTCAGGGTGTAGCCACTGAGCCCCTGCAAAATGTTGAACGTGTTTTGGTGTAACATTTGCACATTGGGAGACAATCACTGTCATAAATTGGCTAATTCTCCAGTAAAAAGACGTATGTGACTGCATGACCCAAAACTTCATCAGAACTTGCCATTTTTGGCATGTAGCAGAAGGGGAGGAGAATGTGAGTCACAGTCAACATCCAGTTGTTCAAATCACCTAAACTTGTTTGTGCAGTTTGAGTGTACTCACATGCAGCAGTGCTTATCAACCAAATCATAATAATAAAGATGTTATTTCTTAACAAAAATACTTTCTGGCAGACAATCCAAATCTTAATCTTGCTTATGATCAGCAATGTGAAAAAATACCAGTTGGAAAATGAAAAAGGAAAACCAGCACGAACACACACTCCCACGGTGGCCAGTAATCTGCTGTACTTTAAATGGTATCTCCCCATCGAGTTTGTTTCCCTTCCCAAAGATGGTGTCATGTGAATCTGTGTCCTCAACTTGCTGTTGCTAAAAGCTGGGAAATTCATTTCTCACTATGGTCACACCTGCGTCTCTGTGTGGGTTTGTTGGACAGTTCGCCCATATACAAACTGTATGTCACCTTACATGTGCGGCACAGCTCACACACTATCAGAAGGGCACACAGGTGAGTAAGTGTATGGTGGAATAGATGAGTCAGATCTAAAGAGTCTGAAAGGAAATAAATGAAGCCACTTGTCTTTATACAGGGGTAACATATCACCATGCAGATCAACATACTGGTTCAGCACCTGCAAGATAAGATTCCCAGTTTCATCTCAAAGCATGCCAGGAAAGGCGAAGAAGGGTGGAAGAGGCACGTGGCAGATGGGGTGTTAGCAACGGGTGGCAGAAAGAGGCAGTAGAAGGGATGGAAGGGAGGGGGAGAAGCTGGGGAGAAGAGGGTGTGCGTGGGGAGGGGTGGGGGGGTGGATTTAGGTTAAAACCAGATGATTAACTTTCATCAGGGACAGGCAGGCGGCCAGGCATCAGGCCTCAATGTGGCGGGCACACGCGCTAGTTCGATAGAATCTGGAAAAAAAAAGGCGAGGGGATGGGGGAGGGATGGTGAAAAGGAGGGCATTCTGGAGTGTGATAGCGTGGGTGCACTTCAGAACGCCCACCCTCCTTTCTTCCGTTCCTCAACACCCTTCCCTCGCTCCCCCTCCCTCCCTCCCCAACCTGGCTGGATGAGCGGTTAAGTAGCAGCGGTGGCAGCGATTCGTTAGTCACGCAACGCCAGCAAAGCACAATGTACCTGTCACACTGGTTCATCGTATCCAGGACTAACCTCACCGGCCTTGATGGGTGCTCGGCACATGCGCACATGCAGATACACACACAGACACACACCTCTGCCTCCCTCACTGACCTGTTGTTTTTGTAAATAATTCCTAATACTTAAAAAAGGAGCCAAAACCAGCCTTCATAATGCAACAAATCATCAGAAGTGTTGAAGTGTTTGTCATCTTGTTTTTGTTTGTTTATAGCTTGACCTTTACATAGGATGCCGTGAAAATCATATTGCGAGTCAGTGTGAAATTTAATTTATCAGTGGCAGGAAGAGAGAGTGTCTGTTTATGTTTAAGGGGGATGGGGAAGGCGGGTGAGGGTGCCGGGGGTGGGTGGGGGGTATTGAAGAATTGAACACACAGCTCCTGAAGAAAGCGGGGCTGTGTGTGGCACAGATGCTGCTGCCTGATGGCGTGTGTGCGCGCTTGGGTGTGTTTTGTGGGGGGCTGACCCCAAGCCTGTGCACTTTCTATCAAGTGTGAATCATGAAGCTGTCCTGTACAACAAAGAGGACCCCCTTCACTATAGATTTTTTTTAGTAATGCTGTTTTCTTGTTTACCTCACCAAAAAAACTAAACTACCTCAAAAGGGCAAAAATGACTCAACAATCAGAACGTGCTTTGTTCTCACCACTTACATTACCGTATCCCTCTTTGAAGGGATACTCACCCAAGATACTCACATGGTACAGAAAAAACCCCACATACCTTTCCATCATGCAATTTATAATATATATGTTTGGACAAGCTTTGAAAGCCAGGGAATCCAACTGACTCATTTCTACACATAGAGATGTAACGTCTACCCATGGATAGTTTCGTAATCAGGGCTGACAGCCTTTGAAAAAAATAAGGTCAGATGCTTTTATCAGATGCTTTGTCTCTCGTCTTTCTAATGAAACATGTTGTATTGTCTGGTATGATATTTAAAACATGCAATATATGAGTAATCAGGATGCAGCAACAGGTGACTATGCCTCCTCTATGAGCGAATGTGTCTGTGTCTCTGTGTGGTGTTTATGAGGACAGCAGGTCAGAGATCAGTGGAGTAAGTCAGAGAAAGTGTAAGTCTCTTCATTCGCTTAGCTCATTAGTGTAGAAAGTGGGTCACCTTAGGTTTTAACATGACTCTCGAGCTGTCTGGGTCAACATGACAAAGCTGCCACAACTCGGGCCAACAATGTGCTGCACATAAACAATGGGCTACTGCAAGTGTTGTGCTATATGTATACATTTAAAATGAGAGAACGAGCATATGGATAATCCCTTGATTAGCAGTTCAACTTTGTGTGACCTGAAGAATTGCTTTTTATGTTTTCTATCAAGACGGAGTGTTAAATTACTTTGTAATCTTCCAAATAATGAAAGTGAAAAATTGGAGAAAGACTCTAAACCTAATAATGTATTTGGCCTGTTTTCCAGGTGACAGGTGTGTTCAGCAAAGAATACATTCCTCAGGGGACTCGCTTTGGCCCCCTGCAAGGAGACATCTACACCAAAGACAATGTACCGAAACAGGCCAACAGAAAATACTTCTGGAGGGTAAGGGAAACACATATACACATCCTCATATCCACCCAAATACACAATCCATATTCACATATTCTATATATACTACATATTATACTAAATATAGATTCACATTTGGGCATCAAAATTACAATTCAGCTTGGTGTGGTATTGGTCCAGCAGTGAACATCTCAAATCTAGATGTCAGAACATTACCCTGGGAATAGTCAAGTGGCAAGTAGAAAGGGATTTTGATCAAAATTTTTGAGGAAGTTGTGAATACTCGCTTTCGCACAGTCATCAGAGTTTTACAGGAACTCAGATCCTATGCAACATGTGTCACACACACACAAAGGAAGGGCTTATTGTTCAATATACACGCAAGCACTCTCAATCCTTGGCGTTCTGCCCACTTTTAGTCTCCCTTTTCTTTTCTCTCTCTCTCTCTCATTTAGTCTTAACTTGTGTCACAGAGGAAATTTTCTATTCTGCTGAGTCAATTCCCATAAAGACTTTCGGCTACCATCCTGCGTATTTTCCTTCTGGCTTTATTTCCTGTAAACCTGCGTGCAGGGTTGTCCCAGCCCTCAGAGCACAAGTGAAAGTCTGACGTTCCCTCACCGTGATTATCTTATCAACCTGATGACACAGGTGCACACAGTGCGGACGTGCTGCAAAAGGCATGTCTGTATATGCCGGCACTCAGCTGTCTGCCAGCACCTGTTTGTCTGGCTTTCAGTCGCACTATTTCTCTTTCAATTTGTTTGTTTTCATTAGCGTGAAATGTTTTCCTGAAAAAAACCTTCATAAAGAGTCTTACCACAGGCATGTCAGCCATAATTTAAACTACAAGGTAGTAATAATAAAAACTAAGAACAGAGAGAAAGAGAAAATGACAAGGAAATAAGGAGAGTGAGAGAGGCTGCGTCTGTGGTCAGCGGTGGGAGGGCCACACCTCCGTGTCTCATGCTTCAAATACAGAGACACTCACGCACAAACACACACACACACAAGAGCAGAGCTTTAGGACACAGACCAAAGGAGCACAATATTCTAACTGAAGAGGATACAAGATATTTAAGTGTACATGGCAGAGGTGATTGTTTCTACTTTTGTTATTTATACTGTTGATTAATTAAAATGTTTTCTATGAATTGTTTTGATGATTTTATGTTTTTTTATTTGATTTCTGGTTGATGATTTTAAACCTAGGTTTCATTCTATCAATAATGTAATTAATGGGGAATGTGGTCATTGTGGCCAATGGATGGTCAAATAATATAATGGTTAAATTATGATAAGACAATGCCATAATTAGTTCTGTTACACACAAATCAGATGTTTTACATGTGTGTCTCAAATATGAGAACATGTATGAATCCTGCATACCCTTTTCGGCCTTTGCAGATTTACAGCAGTGGCCAGCTTCTAAATTTCCTCGATGGCTACGACGTCCACAGGAGCAACTGGATGCGTTACGTCAACCCAGCGCGCTGTCTGGCTGAACAGAACCTGGTGGCGTGCCAGAATGGCCGGGACATCTTCTTTTACACCATCCGGCCGGTGGAGCCCAAACAGGAGCTGCTGGTCTGGTACAGCCAGGAGTTCGCCCAGAGGCTCTGCAGCCAACAGGATGACAGTAAACAGAGTGAGTGCAGCTGGAATGAAATGGTTGTGGATGAAGATGTAATGGTCTCAGCCAGGTTTTCTAGCACTAAAAGTAGACGAGATTCACAAAGATCTCGAGATACAGGAAGGAACAGAGCGTCTGTGTGCAAACTATATTGGTTGTTCTGATATGATGGTCGCTGACAGTACAGTTTTGCACAAAAAAGTTACAAACCACAGATTCGCCATTCACATACAAGCAAAACAGCCATCATGTTTGGTAATTTCCCCGTGACCTTGCATGAATCTTGCTGAATAATGAGATAGTGAGAAGGAGTGAAAGGCAGCTGATTATCATGTGGCGGCAGCTCAGTGAGACACAAAAGACAGTTCATTTAGTTCTCACCAAATCTGATAAAAATGACAGATTTAGATCTGGGCTGGGACTACACACAAATCATCAGAAGATGATTGTGTTTTTATCAACAAATTCCTTTCTCTACAAAGTGAATAAAGCTACATTTAATTAGGATGACCTGATGTTATCTCTGACCAGTGCCACAACATCGTTGGTGAGATGCTATTTCCTCCTGTCTGGCTTACCCTAGAGAGCCGGATATTTATGTAGGATGATGGGAAACACACACACCACACAAAGACTAAACAAATCTCAGCATTTCATGAGCTGTGGAAGATTTTAAGAACAAGGGATAAATTAAGGGGAGAATAATGGGTGGTCAAAGTACCTTTGTGAGTCATTTGTCGTCAGCCAAGAATAGAATGGAAAGTCATCCTGGACGATTATCTGTTGCCACAAAGTCTGATGATTCATGCTAACTGGATACACCGGATGCATTTCCATTCATCTTGGTGACTAATGCTGAGGCAGTATCATTACGCTGTTTGATCAACTTAAAGGATCTTCAGAGCATTCCCCTGCCTTTATGCCCAAGTCCAGGTATGCTCATTCAGTCTTCAGGTTTGATTTTCTGATATGAGCTGAAAGCAGTCTATTTCAACACCAAATTCTTACATGTTAGTTGATGAAGGACATGAATCACTCTCAAATGCATTACTCTAACCTTGATGTTCAGGCTGATTTTCATTAACTGAATGGCAAAAGTGTCTGCCCTTAAGATAACATTTAAATGTGTAAAATACATTGAACAGTTTTTTGAAAGTAAGGGTAACTTAAATTGATTTGTATGTTTTATCATATTTACTGCAAAGTAGTGGTGTGGCCCTCTAGAGGACTATATGTAACTCATACAATGAACAATTACAGGCAGACTATATAGCTAATCTGACGGACCAGGCCAGCAAAGGCTTTCTCACGAAAAAGGGTGAAAAAAAGGAAGAGATGTTTCAAATTTTCTTGTGGCCAGGACAGCTATACTCAGAAAAGGTTTCGAACAAGGAAACTCAGAATCTTGCTGTGCGACCTCTCATACATGACATGACACATGAACTCCCACACACATTATCACCAACCCCTATTCCCACACGAAAATCGCTACTGGGATTGACAAATAGAAACCTATGTTTCGTGTCAAATCAAAAGTGAAACTACTATCATTTACCATCAGAGGGATTGCGTGTATGACTTTTGAACTTACTTTAGTGTGTTGCTCTATAAATATATAGTGCTATTACATACACTTCAAAATCTGTGCAAAAACAATAAATAATTTGAATTTTTTCTCACAGAATACCTGAATAAGGACAAAGACCAAGAGCCAGAGTACACCAAGCACCTACCTCAGCAGACTTTGCTTAAAGAAAGAACAAAGGAAGAGGCTACAGAAGAGAGGGATGAAGAAGGAGAGGAGAAAATCGACGTGGAGATGTTGGAGAGAGACACTCCACCTGACACGCCTGACGAGCAGATCGTAGACTTCAGCAAAAAGATTGGGATGGAAGAAAGGGGTGACAGGGATGCACAGGGGCAGGGAATCAATCCTTCTCCTCAGCCCGAACTCAGACCCAGCCTGGGCTTAAACCACACATACCTACCAGACCGCCACCCTGCACTTCTGTCTTCACACCGAAATCTCCCCCTTCATCTCCATGGTCTTTACGGACACAGGGAGGGGTTGGTGTCATCTTACCCTCTTTACCCACAGTCCAGACCCCTTCAGCCACCTTACCAGCTTCTTCCCCCTTATGACCCACACTACCCTCGCCTCTTCCTTCCATCGTACTCCCCTCCCTTTCCTGGGATGCTGCCCTCAAGAGGATCCCTCCGATACAGCAGCTATCTGGGCACAGATGGGCTCCCTTACTCACCCATCGGCTCACCCAATCTACTTCCAGTGTCCCTCCATTACCCTCCGTCTCCCCAAGGAGGTCTGAAAGAACTAACGCCCAATGTGTCACCACCATGTGGTGCCCCGGCCACCCCAGAGCTCTCACCTCTTCCCAAGCCGAGCAGCCAGCTTCAGCCCCCTGGGCAGTCACCCTCCAGCTGCGAAGAGGCCATGAACTTGAGCCTGACCACAACCAAAAGCAACACAGCACCACGCAATGGCCCTGGCCACAAATCCCTGCCCTACCCGCTGAAGAAGCAGAATGGAAAGATCAAATATGAATGTAATATCTGTTCAAAGACTTTCGGACAACTGTCAAATCTCAAGGTAACAGTTGAATTCATCACTTGTCATTCTGATTTATTTTAGTCTTCTGATTTTCAGCCTACTCATCATTTGCCATTTGACGCCAAAGCTGATGAGATGTCTTTGTACGCTCTGTGCCATTGTAGGTCCATCTCCGAGTGCACAGTGGTGAGAGGCCATTCCAGTGTAACCTATGTAAAAAGAGCTTCACTCAGCTGGCCCACCTCCAAAAACATCACCTGGTCCACACAGGAGAGAAACCACATGAGTGCCAGGTGTGTAGAAAACTGCGGCATGTGTGTGTCTCATCTCACTGATCTCACCGTGATATTGATGAGTGAGAGACAGACAAAGGAACACACTGTATGTAGGATACATGGAAATGCTCTCTGACACAAATACTTTTCTAGTAACTCAGAGCTTGATCTCAACTGAGCCACAACCCAACTTGCCCTGTAATAGCGACTGTTTGCTTTTGTTTGCTAGTGTGACTGTGTGGGTGTGAGTGCAGACAGTTTTGTTGGACAGAACTGGTTTTACCAAGAAAGAAAAGTAGTCCCTCTTGTTACATGACAGTACCCCAGGGAACTGGAAAAACCTTGTAAACCCTGATACTACACAAGAAATAACACTGAGTTGACATCATACTGTACTCTACAAATAATCACACAATACAACACAATACATGGTGTTAGCAATCAGTCATGTAAAGCCTTAACCTTTTGTTTCATATTTTCCAGGTGTGTCACAAACGCTTTAGTAGCACCAGCAACTTGAAAACGCACCAGCGACTCCACTCTGGAGAAAAACCATACCAGTGCAAGTTGTGCAACACCAAGTTCACCCAATACATCCACCTCAAACTGCACCGCCGTCTCCATAGCAGCCGTGATCGCCCCTACCGCTGCCAGCTCTGCACGCAGGCCTTCTTCCACCGCTTCTCCCTTCGCATCCATCAGCGCAGCTGCTGCCTGGCCAACTCCAGCGCTCCAGTCAACGTGCATATGAAAGAGATGGTGGAGCGGTTTGATGCGAGCCAAGAGGCCGACACTCTCACTGAAACGGCATCTGCGCCGCAGGTGGAAGATGCTGTTGAGCGTTGGTTGGCTGGTACCTTGGAAGGTGAGGGGAAGGAGGACCAGAAAGAGGCCACCATACTGCTGAAAGCTCTGAAAGCGGCAGTTAACGCGCCAGCAACTCCGGTGGCCCAGCCAGTCATACCAGCATCACATCACAGCACTCCACTGGCCTATCAGGAGAGGGCCAGTGTTGTCCATCTCCACAGACGGGCAACAGTGAAGACAGAAGGACAGTGAGGAGGAGCGCAAAAGGAGAAAATGTAAATATGGACATACAGCATATCATTAACAAAGAAAACAGATGTCGCCAAATGAAACTCCCTATGTTGTCCTTGAGGGGCATAAACAGGGAACATGTACTTTCATGAGCGCAACACCAAAAGAAGAGCAATCCAAAGACTGGGCAAGGGTATTTAGTGATTATACTTCCTCCCAAAACTCAGTTCAGAAAATTAAAAGAGGGAGGTTTTGGTAAGCTGTGAAGTATTTAAAACTCTTTTCACTCAGGTAGAGAAGTGTTTGCTTTTGTGCTTTAATTTATTACTTTTTTAAAACTTGAGTCATCTATATTTATTTAGTTTAATCATAGTTTGTTTTAACTTTTAGTGTTTTTTTCAATGTTGACATTTCCATCAGAAGGGATCCCTTAGGAAAACCACAAATGGACTCAGGAACAATGACGTGGCATAAACTTCTGGGATGAGTGTTCCCTTGCTTTATTGTGTATTGTTTTACTTTGTGTGACAGTGTGTTTGAGCTTCTGGATGCACGTTTACAATGAGTGGAAGTAAATATGAACGATGGGGCACAGTGATAGCACAAACCACCTTCCTGCTCCTCAACTGTTTTTTGTTTTATTAATTCTGAACAAAAGGGAAAAAAACAGGTATCTTGCAACTGTGGACAATAAGCAATTGCCAAAATTACAATTTGAAGAATAATTTACAGCACGATTTTCTGGATGATTATTTAACTGATTGTAACAAGTGAAGGAAGGAAAGCGATTCAAAGCATTTTTCACATTCACATTACCCTACCTGCTGTCCAGCAGCTTCTCGTGGCTAATTTAAACATCACAGTATCAGAGATACACTGGGCTGAGCAAAACCAAATGCCACCAAAAGAAACAAAGTACTGTATATTTGATGTGATCAAATATAATGAAATAGGTACAAATGGCTTTTATTCTTGCAAACTTCACTAAAGAGAGTCACTAAATGTATCGCCATTAAAAAAAAAACATATTCAAATGTATTTAGTTTCTTACACACAAATCTGTTGTCGAGGTATGTAAAGTTGAGCTTCATCCAAATCTTATATCAGACATCAGTACCTCAGGTTCAGCACTGGACAACAAAAAGGAACAAAACAGGGAGCAAAGTTTTCTGTTGCTTTTATTTATTTTATTTTATTTTATTTGTCACTTAGCACTGGAATAAAAATGAACAAAATTTCTTTGGGTGTGACCTGAAACCAGTAAGCAGGAACTGTTTTACCAACACTGAGTCAGTAATGTCTTTTATCTTTTTGTAGTGTATTTTTATTTTACCTGACATGTTGCTATATGTAGTTTATTTTTCAAAACAGGCTGTGAGATGTTAAGAATTTATATGTGAGAGACTATTTTGATAATACTTTTATATCTACATGATGTAGCACATTAAAAGAATATTGTTTCTATAAGCCTGGTGTTTGGCATTTGTTTTTGTGCTTGCATAAGATTTTTACAGTAGCACAATACAATGGGGCTGTCGTGTTTCTTTAAGCTCTTTACCAAGACTAGGCTTTTCATTTCACCTGAAAAGAAAGTCATTACTGTTTTTATTTTTTCCAGGGCTGGTTACTGTGAGTCCACTGATTCTGCACACACCAAGAAAAATATCTCTAATTTCCCACTAGCTCATTTTACTGTAAATGTCCCTGTCTATTATTGCTATAGTTTGTGATACATATTAGAACTGATTGTAAAAATTACATTGGGGTCATAAAAGCTTTGATTCTCTTTCTTGTCCATTCTTATTAGCTGATTATTTTGCTGAGTCCATTACCAATGTCCCCTATCAAAGTAGCCAGAAATGGACCCATGTGAACATTCTAAGAAAACTCTCTTTCTGTGAACACAAGAACCAGAAGCCACAATGACATAGTTACTTGGCATATGCCTACTACCGCTCTCTTGCTGGTAATAAATTACCACTAGATTCCTTTTATTGGTTACTTTGCCGACTCTTTCCTAAATAATACAGGAAACGAGAGTAGACAGTCACCGATGAAACTTAGAAAAAGCACACTTTTTATATTACCAAATCACTGAGTTTGCATTTGTTATTGTTACCATCTTAGTTTAAAAGGAAGTAAGGGGACACAAATAACCAATACTGTCAGGAATTACAGTGAGCAACATCATTTGTGTTTTGAGATTGGAGTTTAGTTTGACAACATTCACTGTTCTGAGGTCTCATTTGAGGTCAAATTTACTCATTATTGCCTCGAGATTCTTCTCATAACAGCAACAATGTGATATATCCACAGACCCACAACCGAGCAAACATGAAGCCTCAAAATATGATTGTAACATACATATGACATAAAAAACCATACATTCAATCAAGGACATCTGTAGAAATATTACTGTAAGCATGCTTTGCCCTTTATAGTAACTCTCTCTTCGCCTCTCTCTCTGTTTCTCAGTCTCTATCTCTCTGTCTCTTAACCACATTCTTTTCCTTCTTTCTCTCTTACTGCAATGACTCCTCTTGCCATAGTAATACCTCTTGTGATGTCTGCTGTGGGGAAGAACCTCACAGTGACAACCTACACACCGCTGACCAGAATAAAAACACCTCAGCCCTTTTAAAGTGTGCAGTTAAACTGCTGTGGTGACAGGAAATCCTCTTGTTCTGTGAGGCTGCCAGCTACAAGTTTACCCTAAAAGAAGCATGAGAACTGCAGAAAGCCCCATTTAGACTGCACATAACATTTGTATTCTGCCCAAAAGCACACAGAGACCAGGACCAGGTTGCATCAAATGTATTAGAAGTTTTTCTGTGTAGAGTCCTTCCCACTAACTACATAATTTTAAAACTTCAAACCAAATCTGGTAACACAATTAAAACGTGTAGTAGCTAATAAGGATCTCAATAAGATTTAAATTGGTCCAAGCCAAAGCAACAATTGGGTGTAAACAGGAATTGTCGCATCACAAACTGTAACATAAAGTTACAAGTTAGAAGGTCAAACAACATATTAAACTGTTCTTTGTACTCCTTTTCAGTGGTTTGTAAGGGACAATCTGTTTTAAATTTAATGATGTTTAAATTTCAGTTTCAGTTTGTTCAGCCATGGATACGAAACAGACATGACTGATGTGAAGAAGCTGAAATTTAATTTTTCTCCAGTTCGATAAAGGAAGTAAACTATCAAAGTGAAAAGAACAAAATTAATCTTATTTAGAAACCCTGTCATTTTACAACACTGTCATTTGAAGGACTGCTGGGTGGCTAGTTGAGAGGACAGGGCTTACATGAAGCAAACATCCTGTTTATATTTCTTTCCGGTCTGATGTCTTGACTACGAGGCCGAGAGAGCTCATCACATGTACTGTAACTTAAGAAAACACAAGCACATAGAGAAAACTTGCAAACTTGCACTTCACTGCAAATTGACACAACACAAACAAATACAAAACCGTTTTCTTGTGTACTGTTGAAATAAATTCAAGGGAAGTCACAATCTTATTTGCATCAAACCTGCATGTTAGATGCTTATAATCATTTTTTCTTGAAGCCAGCTCAGATTTCCAGGGAAGCACAAAAAAAATCAGATTTCTCTGTGTAAAGTCTACACTGGGAGTCATTAGTGGTGCCCTTGCAGGAATCATTGCTTTGTAGCACAACAACCTGGTCAACTGGAGTCATTTTCTTTGCCTTAGGTGCAATGTATACACAATCTAATTCAGTCATTGATTGCCCATTATGTCTGTCATATCTCCGAAGCCAAAACTCAGCCAGCAGTAATTTTACTTCACTTCCAAAAAGCCATCACTACATCATTGCGCACTACTAAGACTAAAGCATAAAAGTGCAACCTATTCTGGGCATTTCAGTGTGTCACTGCCATTACGTTAACAGGAAATGTACAAATTTGAATGCAAGTGGTGTCTGCTACTGCCATACCTAATTATCCAGTCATTTACATGGGAATAGTGATAATACCAAAGTGTATTCAGTGTATGAGAGAGGCAGGAAGGGGTGGAGAGAAGAAGGAAAAGCACAACAAAGAATCAGTGAGGAAAACAGTTTAGTCATTCGTCTGATGCCCAGGAAATCACTGAAATCAGCTCCCCCGCCCCCCATCCCCACCTTTGCCAGGGCCTGAGCACAACATTACAATGCCACATTTTGCACTTCACTTCATGTATATATATATATATATAGTTATACCCTGAAACTGAACCACCTCCTCCTCCCCTTGAATGCACTGTAAAAGGGCACAGTGTACAGTGAACATGTACTTCATCTCACTTACCAGTAATCCTATGCTCTACATGATCTGATTCTTAATCAACAGCAAAACTAAGATATTACAGGTTCCATCACTTTTTGCTTGAACACATTTTGATCTTGCAACAACAAGTCTAGCATCTGCTAACCAAAAGTTTCATTTTGGACCAAAATGCAGACAAACATTGCAGGTTGGTGCAAGTAAAAATGGTGGAGTAAACTCTTTGGGTTCCACTGGTAGGCTGGCAGGATTCGGGGCACAAAGAAGGAAAACCAAAAACCCTCTGGAAATAAGGTAACAGCAAAGAAATATAAGATGATTGATATATATATATATATATATATATATATAAGAAGCACAGAAACACAAAGACACACAGGCACAGGTGGGGCAGGGTAGGGCAGACAATCACAAAGGAGGGAAAAAGAACAAAGATAGGAAATGACAAGCTACCATAAGACATGCAATGCAGGAGCTACAGAATAAAACAGGAAACACCAGAGCCAATATTTTAAAATATATTTTAAAAGACAAGGAGAGAAGGTTAAATGTTATGTCATTTAAATGTTAAACATATGTAAGTTGCACAAGAGTATCTAATGGAATTGTAGTGAGTTGCAAAATGATTCTAGGTAGACTCAAGTATTAAAACGTCTTGGTCAAAAGGCAAAACTTTTGTTCACTATTGCACATAGTCCCTTAGCACTAAACCAAGTAAATGTTCAGTGCAGTTCAGTTAATCTTAATATACAACAAAAACTAAAATAAACTGACAAAAACATAAATAATAATACTGTACATAAAAGACAATAAACATGATCACTTTTTATAAAAAAAACAGGTGACAGGGAAGTGTTTGCACCTGTAACTGAGACTTCTTGACACTTTGCCCCTTCCATGGAAGAGGCTTGTGCGGGATAATTGCCAGCTGACAAGTGCTATAACACATGCACATCATATTACGTTTTGTTTTATTTGACTTAAGGGTTCCAAAGAAGATGCTGTTAAAAAAGGTGTGATTGTGTGTATAATGTGGGTAAGTATGCACTGAGAGTGCCAAAGACATGCTCCAATGCCTGTGTTCCTTTTCACTTTTAACCAATCTTATTGATAGCTGTTGATCATGTAAAGATGACAAGGAACCACAAGCTTTTAAATAAAAATCTCAAAAACAGATGACAGCATTTTTTTTCAGATGCCTCAACTTGTATGTTGGGTTTGTCATTTATCATTGGTTTACATTACCATTTTGATGAGTTCAATGTGGTAAAAAAAACCATCAGAATACTTGAGAGTGAAATGTGTGAAACCCTGCTTCTGATAAACTAGGACCTTTTTTATTTTTAAAAAATGGAATGGATGTGAACAAGATTGTATTCAAACATTTACCTTGCCATCAGGATTTTTTTCTTTTGTTTGGTGAAAATGATAACATGCACCAATATCAGCAGTGATAGTTCAACATTATGGCAAATACACTTATTTGCGCTCTAGAAAAGAAATAAATGAGATTATGTCCTGATTCAACTCTCATTATCTTCTTGGTGAAAGCCAGTGAGTCTCCAGTCTTCCAGGCAACATTTCAGGCCAAGAAATACTCTGACACATAAATCCAGTAAAAGTGCTAATGGTTATTGATATGCTTTGCAAACCTTTTTGACTATTCATGTTCATTTTCATATGAAACAGGTAGAACATGAGCTGTTCATATGGCAGTGAAATCCCAGCAACACAATGATTTCCTTTTTATTACCCTGAATATAAAAAATGAGAGCATGTGCCTTTTCTTATCTTGTGTTATGTCATCATCCTCAGCTTTGCAGCCAGTACACTGTGGGTGGCTACTGTTATAGTAAACCATTATACAAGGACTTATGTGTGTTTTAGTGTTAACCAAACGATTGCATTTCACTGTGTCATGTATGTCTTAAGTAAACTTATGACCTTCTTTCTTAAAAATGCATGTGGTACTATAGATCTGAGCATTAAAGAGCAGGGTGTTTTTAATGTTAAAGGAGCAGTGTATTTCAATCATTTCTAAAGTTCAATGAGAGAATATGAAGAAGTTTGGTTTGGATCCTTATTGTGATTTATTGACAATAAATTGCATCAGTCTGTTCATAGTCATTTCTCGGTCAGACTGTAAAGAAACACTGTAACTGACTCTTTCGTTGGCTGTGATTGGACTGAGCAATCTGGTAGCGCCATCATGAGGCGGAGTAAGCCACATGCATGTTACTAAGGGCCGCCCTTTAAACCACAAAAAATCACCACCACAGTTTAAAAATACTCCAGGACTTACATTCACAGTATTTACATTATAAAGTAAACACGAGAAAGTACTGTCAGCAGAATGTACATAAAATTCCTCAGTGTTTCATTAGGCTATTTTTTTTGACAAGTAGAATAGAATAGACCTCTATAGGCCTTTATTCATTCCACAGTCGTGAGTTTCTGCCCAGGCATTAATGTGTAAGCTGCAATTTAATGTAGTAGCCAGGTAGCTGGGCTGTTTGATTATAACACTTAGTAAAATCTTAACTTATAACATAGCCTACAACTACAGCCAATACATAAATTTAGCGGATTAAATGTACAAAGGAGCAGAATATGGAAACACTTGTGTGAACTACATCTTAAATGTATAATTATATTACATTTAATATGTATATATTTATATAAGTAATACTCATATTTAAATTGGACTTTAAATTTGAATTTATTCTACATTTAAGGCATTATTAACAGGTTACATTGCACATGACATTGGAAACAAAAAAAGCAGCATTGAGTCTGGATATGGTTAGTCACTGAGATTGGTAGAACTCTTCTGCAAATATTACTGTTTGTTCAGTGTATTCATTGTTATACAGTAGCAGACAAATCAGACTGCTCTAGTTCAAAACACTGCAGTTACAGCCACTAATCTGATCAAGGTGTCCAGAAACCTAGAGTAAAGTAGTCAAAGCAATTGTCCGTGATATAAAAGACATTTTGGTATTAAATGAAGGTCAGACCAATGAGATCTCGTGATGGCAAATCATGTGGCATTCACGTGTTGACTTCCTCCCTTTATTTATGAAATCACTGTGGCTGACTTTATCTGAGGTTTATACAGGATCAAAGGTTGCACTCATTGTGACGTCTTAAGGAAGTGCATTTTATTTTTTCGTGTCGTGCGGTCTGGTGCCTTTGTTAACCTTAAACAAAAAGTGAACCAAGGTATCAGCATTTGATAAAACTAAAGGGAAGTATAGTGAAGTGTGGAAAATAAAACATTTCACAAAATTATTTGTATTTCAATGTCATTTAAGGACAAATTGAATCAAATTCAGCAGTATGCAAAGCAATTTGGCAAGCATAGAAAATAAAGGGGGAAAGAACTGTTTCACTGTTTTCACTGTTCACTGTTTCAGACTGTCACCGAAAGCTTAGCTATTTTTTCCCCCTGCACCGTTTCACTCTCTGCATTCCGGTTTTAACTTTGAACCGATTGGGTTTTTTATTCTGCTCCCTCCTTTTGTTTGCATATTTCTGTTTCTGTCTGTACACTGCTTTCATAATTCTGTTCTGTACAACTTTACTCTCTTAGTGCCCAAGAGGAGATTTGGTTTGCAGACAGGCATTTTTCAGAGGTCACAGGAACACACCGATGACAATGAACTGCAAAATGCTTCACTTTTTCAATACGCCACTCAAAGAATTAAGTATTTTAGATACATTTTAATATATTTTTAACTGAGAATTTTACCTATTTGATGGTAACATTCACAACAAAGCCCTGTCACTGAGCTTAGTTTCCAAAAAGATGCAGTTTTCAACAGTTGGTGTTTTGTTCTGTGTTTTATGTTGTATTATTGCATCAGTCTTTGACAGAAACAGATGATCTGCAGATGCATAAAATAGGACTGATTCCTTGTATTTAGGTATCAGTGGAGGCTGTTGACATTACATTATGTCCAGAGAGCATTCTTTACCTTTAGTACGTGTTTAAGAAAGGAGGAGGTTGTAGAAGTAAGATATCTGTCTGAGACCCTCCTGCCTCCAGTTGCATTCTCTCAACTTTATGGCTGAACTCCATCTACCTGCCAAGGTACAATAAAATGTCACACCTGACGCAATCAGTAACTCCTATCAGATAAAAAAATGTCAAAAGAAGGGTACCACAAAGCAGCAATATGAGGGAGATTCCAATGTGTTTAATGCTGAATTGTTTACCTTCAAGCACTGATTCAGTGCTTCATCATACAAAATACACACACAATTCAAAATATGAAACTGTCACAGTAGTGGCCAGTAGCACTGATGAGCACAGGGTTATCTAACAGAGACATTAAATGCCCGATACCAGGAAATATTAAGGATGGTGATAACACAGCTGATAAAGCACCACAAAGGACTGGCTGTGATCTCATGACTCCCAGAGCAACCTGTTACACGAACAAGATTTGACTTTGTTGTTATCTTAAATCGATAAAATGGGCCCATTGTATCCATACCTACACACTTTTTTTCCCAATCATCATCATGCTTTGTATATATTGTGAGTTGCATTTTCAGATCAAATTGATATAGCCTACAAGCAAAGGGTCCTGGTGAGAGTTGTGTAACTTCTCACTTAAAACTTTTCTGTCCCACCCTCCATTGCCATCTTTAACGTAATAAAATCAAAATGAAAGGAGTTGTCTGTTTGCTTGTCCTTCAAAATAGACAAGTTAAAGTTTTATGGGGAAATAAAATGGATCTAACCAAAGTACAAGTTTATATGCATTTCTTTCGAAAGTAATCACTGCTAAACTTAAAACTGTAAATACTTGTATACAATGTTATTTTGAAATTTATTATTTTCTGCAAAACCATACCAAAATGTAAATAATATTTCTTACACAAGTCGACTGAGGCAGTCACATCGTTGCTTTGTGTTGCAGAAAGTGATAAGATGCCAGTTTTGCCGCAAGTATGTGTACAAACTCAGTATCAAAATTAAATATCCCAGGGGTACATTCCCTTTCTGTTTGCTTCAGTTATTCCAGCAACTCCTCTGGAAGAATGTCAACTGGCAAGGTGAAACCAAAATGTGCCCACTGACCAAATCTTCAGCTCAATAATGTTCACTGGGATGGGAAAAATAGGGAAGTGAGTAAAGCACAATTCTTGTGGTATCCAAGTAAGCCTGGAAGTTTCTACTGGTGGGTTTCTGTGATTAAATTCCATTTCTAGGTGAATTAGATGACATCACATACATACTCCCTCTCTGATTTCTTTCCTCAAGTTCGTTCCCTCAATAGTATATCTGAGCTTGGTCAAAATTTGAAAGTTATGAGGAAGAAACAAATTCTATCAAAATGACCTGAAGAAAGCACTAATATTTCTTCTTGGGTTAAAAAAACCCATAAGGACAAAGTTCTTTTAATAAATTCTTCAGTTGCAGAGTATAGGAGAAACAGCTTCGTGGGTTAAAGTATAATAACCCCGTTTACTTTAACCAGACTGCTGTGAAAAACCTCATAACTACATCGCCCACTAAAATTTACTTTTTCAACTTAAAATTATATATAATATGACATATCCTGTATTATTGTATTACTGCATGATGTGGGACACTCCATGATGACAAAATAACTTGAACCAGTCACTATTTTTATCAGACAGAAAGATATCTATGAGATACATTTTAGGTAGAAAAAACTATAACCCCAGCTTTAAAAAATGCATTGAGTTTGACAAAATACAGTGGGGGAGTCATCTTCAACAGATTTTCCTCATCCCATAATTTTAATTTACATATCAGACGCACATATCTAAGCACTCTCATTATTAATTCAGGTCAGACTGGGATGTGTTTTTTTTCTCCTCAGCACTGACGACTAACAGTTATCAGCATCAGTACTGTGGAGAGCTAGCAGGTATAAAAGGAAAGACAAGAAGGTGGGGACGGCTAAAAAGTACAAAAGAAACAGTTGCAAACCAAGATGAAGAAGCCAGGGATGCTTGTCCTCTGTGGCTGTTTGAGCTTCGTGTTACTGGGCAGTGCTGAGGTAAGGGACACTTTGGAAACCTGGTAGAAAAAATATTGTAAGACAATTGATCTGTGTTTGTGTCCATATTCAGAGGGCTGTGATCGACCAGTGAAGGTGAAAAAGTTCACCCTCTCTGATTTTTTTTCTGGATTTAGAATACAAAGCACAGCTGCCTTCTGTTTTTGTTTTTGTTTTGTTTGTTTTTTTACCTAAAGTGTGGAAACATTGAAACTAATCACAGGTGAAAGGAACATTTAAATGCATTTCAAAGACTAGGCAAATGACAGAACAGAAAATCTTATTTAAAACTTCTGTTGAAACTGAAAAGTATTCACCACAAGGGTTTATTTAGTGTTATCACACATGAGCTTTCCTAGCAAAAAAAATTGCCTTGTTCAAATTTTGTGAGTGCTTTAAGGGCTTCTCCTCATCAGTGGCTCGAAAGTTGAGGAAATTAAATTTTTGACCTTGGAAGGACGTATTAGTTTTGTAGGTTTGCAGGGTTTTATGTTTTGTTTTGGTTTTTTTGGCTTGTTTTCTTTTTTATTTCTTTTAATCATTTTTTTTATTTCTTAACTGTGTCAAGATCACATTGATTATTACACAAGTCGACTAGTTGCTAGTTAAAAAGAAAACAAAAAGAAACATGTCAAATTATTTAGTCAATAGGTTTCATCAGCCTTTGTTACCAAACCTGCAGTAACGTAACATTATTTCAGCTGTTCCTCTTTGGCGTATCAGTGGCCAGGAAACATATTTATAGTTCCTCCACTGCTACAGTTCTGTGAAACTGAATATATTAGACCTACTTGTCTCTGTCAACCCTCACTTCTCCCTTCTTTTGCTGGGGGGGGCTGATGATCTGTGTCACGCTACTGTAGATCATATCAGCCACAGCAATATGCAAAGCTGATGTCTTCAGAGCTCATGTATTCAAATGGAGCAGCAAGTGCTTTCCTTTGCATGGTTAGGCTATTAATAAATTGTCACTGACATAAAGAAACATCCTACAGCAGGGAAACTTTATGTATGGCATCGATTGAAAACACGATGCAGACAGGAAATGCAGCCATATTAAGTGGTGTTGACTGAAAGAGCGAGGAAGGATGTAACCTTGTTGTTTTCTTTTACAGGGAGAAAATGCAACAGTTTGTAACCACTGCACAGGTGAACCGTCTACAGCAGTGAGCAGCGATACCGTAACAACTGGTGCCACCCACTCTACCACATCACTGCCTAGCATCAGCTCCACTCGTGCAAACTCCACTGAACACACCACCAGTATGGTGACAACAGCAGCTACTCCCTCCTCCACCTCCACAACAGTCCTCTCACGCCCCACAGCTACTAACACTGCCTCATCACATCAGTCCACCACGTCCCCTGGAACAACTCAAAGCTCTGGAACCACGGCGTCCTCCACGCGGCTCTCTATGACTGACGTCGTTGTGAGTAGCACACGCAACTTCAGCTACGAGGGTCTGCCACTTTGTTCGGGTGCCACACTCAGCTGCTTGTGTCTGTCATTTCCATTCTGATCTATAGCGCACAGGGCGGAAAGCGTACAAGCAAGGAACTGAGGGACTTTGCATATAATACATTTTTAAAAAGCCTCTTATTTAATGGCTCTTGACTTTCACACATTTACCATACTGATGCTACGAAGTGCTTTGTTTGCACTGAGCTCTTTTCCACCTTTGACCAAAACTCCTCCACACAATCTCTATAAATAATGTATAACCCCATACTTCAAATGTTAAAAATATACCTCACTTAATGTCGAACACACACATTGGGTATAAATTTTCCTTGTTTTTTGTGGCAAATAAAATGGTCATTGAACTGGCGTTGGACTATAAATGCGTTTTATTCAACGATCAAGTTCAAATTCAGCTAGTATGTTTCAAATTACCTTCCTGTGTTTGCTCCGACGGTTCAAGACACAAGAAGTGGAATATAATGAGCATGAACAAAACCTTTTGGCTTACTGAAGTTTTCAGATTTTTATGCTGCCTTCTTTTCCCAAGGACCTTTCCAAAGAGAAATTCTTTTTTATTATCATTATTATTATTAAAGCTCATAAGATTAAGTATTTACTGATTTGTTACAGTTCTATAGAAATTTACATCTAAAATGGGGTAAAATGCATAGATAAATAAGCTGCAGTTAAGCAGCAGGAGGCACTTTGCTGAACAAAGACAGCATGGTATCTCTTACATCCATATCTGGATTGATTTCACTTGGCCTAGTGCAGTTTTGCATTTATGGTTCATCACTTGGGTGGAGACTGAGGTCAGACTACACAAAAGAATACAGGTATCAGGTGAATAAAAAGAATACCTTATAAAAGGCCAGCCCCAGGAAACACATATTTTACAAAACTGAGACTCACTCACTCGCAAGGACACATACATATAATACCTAAAACTTATCTTAAATCTATTTCCATCTTAAGCTCTGTATATCTGGAAGAGGAAAACACCTTTCATCGAATATGAAGGATCATGCACTTTTTTTTTCACTTGCTCTGCTGGGATTTGTGTGTGCATTGGTAAAAGTCTTTTCACTGGATATAATGGAAGTAGAGAGGGAGATGTACACAAAGCCAGAAAAAACTATAGCTCAATCTGATTTTATGGATTTGTTTGTAGTTGAATTGTAGTTAAAAACATAGTAAAATGTCAACATTATTAATTATTAATTACTGCCAGTACTGATATATAAACGTACCTTTTCAGTTTTTTTTATTTTACAATATCAAATACACATTGCTCTTCATAGCATCAGTTGCAATATGATGTTATATTGTAAATTTCTGTCTCCTCTCATTCTCCTTATTCAGAATTCATCATCATTTGTTAGCACAGCAATGAATGACACCTCCATTACAAGCTCGCCCTCCAACACCATGAACGACACAGGAACCAATCCTATCAGTAACCAATCGCCCACCACTGTGATCACACCCATAACGATGAGGACCACAGATGACACCAAGGCCACAATGAGTGGACAGAGCCCCAGCTTCACCTCTGTTAGCCTGCTGTTTGGATCTCTTGCTCTTCAAGCACTCTGGCAGTGAGCGCCCTCTCATGGCTCAGAGCCAGAGTGACTCACACTACCACACTGTTTTCACCTTGTGTTGCAAACCTAAATTTACTTTAGAATTATTGCTATAGAAGAAACCTTTTTTCAGTTGTTTGCCTTAGTGAGATTATGAAATGATTAACAGGTCATAATGGCAGAGTCTGGCTTTTAATAAACTAATAGACACCAATTTAGACAGATGAGAAACAGATCCTGAATTAATAAGTGATGGAAAAAGCAGCAGCATGTGAATCTTGAGTTTATTAATGTGTGTTGGTGTATAGGAGATCGCTGCACTTCCACCTGATATGTATTTTAGGCATCACATTTACACTTTGTACATACTGTAGGCTATTTATTGTCTCACGTCAAATTATTTATTCAATCAAACATATAGATATAATATAAATTAGTGAATGCATTTCAATTTTTATCTGTAGACATTTTATTTCTTTTTTATTAAAGTGCATAGTAGCTGTGTTGATCTTTGACACAACTATTGCTTGTCTGAAGCATAATTATTTGTAAGATAAGATAAGATCCTTTATTAATCCCACAAGTGGAAAATGCATCATTACGGCAGTAAGTAAGTCTCTCCTTCACACACCTGGGGTGAACCAGCCTGTTACCGAACGAGCTCCTCAGTGCTGTCACAACTTCCTGCATGGGGTGGGACTCCTTCTCCTGGAGAGAAGACAGTTTGGCTGTCACCCTTCTGTCTCCCACCACCTGTACAGGGTCAAGGGGGCATCCCAGGACAGAACTTGCCTTCCAGATCAGCTTGTCTAGTCTCTTCCTGTCCACAGTTGAGAGGTAAAAGGTCCTCTGGAGTGTCCCCTGCACTCCAAAAGTTCTGAGCCTCCTTAGTAGGTACAACCAGACCAGTTCAGCTTATTTTATATACAAACGTTAGCAGGACTCTACAGCAGAGTCCCCATTCAACCTAACGTGCATGGTTTTGTTGGAATGGGAAGGAGCCAGAATTCTGGGAGAAAACCAACACAGGCACAAGGTGAACATGCAAACTCCTCACAGAAAGGCCCTGCCGAACTTGTTCGAACAAAGAAACTTCTTGCTGTGAGGCCCATCACATGACAACTCTTCTCATATGTCCATTGAAATAAGAAATTTGTAGGCTATTCTTCAGGTGATAACAACTTGTAGGTTACTTACTGTAGGTCTAGTTTCAATATCAGCTCACATAACAGGTTTTCCTACCAGAACCACACACCATGCAGCAGAATGACCTACTGAGTCCATAAGAGAATGCTATCCTGCTCGAATACCAAAGGGTTAACGAGCACAAATCAGTGAGTCAGCAATGAGTGAGTACAGGGACAAACATGGTATCACTAAAAACGTCATTCTTGTTGTATCACTACTCCTGGCAGAAAAAGTGAAATAAAAATGATACAATAAAAGGATAAAAATAGATGTTGATAGACCTTAGACTCTCTAGTCACCTCCAAACTATAGGCATATGTTGATCAGGTGATTTCTTTCATTTTAAATTATACCCAGAGCAATGTTGAAGACATTGTTATGTGAATATTCAGGACCTTCTATAGCCTCAAGGTCTGCAGCAAAGATGCTATGTTATGTTGTGAGGAAGCCAGAGAGGCAAACTAAGGTCATTCTTGATTTCAGCGTGTGCAAATTCAAATATGCTGTGCAATGCTTTGGAAAGACTTTTTAGCACCGTCTGTCTGAACAGGTCCAAACTAATAAAGCCATAAAGAGATGCTTAAAATAGTTTTTTCCCGTGAATAAACACCCACGTACAGTCAAGGTCAGGTGTCGTATGAGGAAATAAAATTGGAGCCTATTCTTTTATCAGCTTGTCAATGATCCACATGGAGAAGCAAGAGATTTATTTTTTTTATTTTTTATGAAGACATTTGTGGGAATGCTATATTATAGTTAAAAATTAAACCATGTTAAGGAAGTAAGTATCGTCATTGGGGCCATAAAAAAGTTATATATTTAATACAGAATGTCTGCTAAAATGGAAGGTTTTCTAAAATGCAAATCAAGTATCAATCATCAGAAAGAACCAAAATCAAAGTCAACTAGGAGTTAAATAAGTGGACTGTTATCAAACAACAATAATTCATTCTTACTCACAACTAAAAACTGACCACTGGCATAGACCCAGAGGACGCCTTTGGATTTGGTTCCTTTAACTCTATGGTAAATAATTTTAGTATCAGGAAGTGCCAGTGTGAATAATAGCAGAGTACAAAGGTGAGAAGTCCGAGAAAATGGATAAGATGGCCCACACACGCACAAATGCACGTCTCATAAGCACCTCCTAAACCTCCTGGATCCAAGGCCAGGTCATACAGTACATCATGATTTCACACTTATGACACACCTCCTGATATGTTTGTATAAAAGCAAGAATGAAGAGGTTGCACTCATTTTCCCAGAAGAAAGTTGTGACTGGTGGACAAAAGAGGAGCTTTCACAGCCTTGGGGGACACATCAGCCTTCTTTTTTTCATTTTCACTAACATCACTGGTGCATCTCTGCATCTCCTTGGATCGCCACCATGAAGCTATCAACTATGATATTTTGCACACTGACATTAGCACAGGTAAATTACCTTTGAAATTACAATGTACATTGATGGCAATGTCAGTGACAGCCTGCTGACTTTAATTCTAATCAAACGACTGATGTCCAGCAATCATTTTTATCATATAGCTGCAATAACTTGAGCAAATCATGTTCTCCAATGGATGGTAACTATGGAAACATACAGTATGTATTTGTGGTAATTTGATGTTTGGTCTTTTCTTTCAAACATGCTTAAATAAATTGTGTTAAGAGACACACAGAACCATTGGAGCATTTTTTTAAAAAATTTTGTACAACAAATTATCCCTCAGAGTAAAGTTGAGTCATTCACATTCCTTTTTAAGGGAGGATGCTCTCAAAGTAGCTATTTAAATATTAAAAATGTGACCATAACTAATAATGCCATAACCATTTTTGAACTCATCTTTGTGATGCTAATATATGAAAATGTTCCATGTCTGACATCATAACCACAAGCAACAGTTTGTCTTCTGTTGATGCAGCAGTTGATTTTTACACTTTAACACACTGCCAGGTGAACAGTAACCTTTCCATACTGGTCTCCGGTGCCTGACATGGCAGACCTGCAGTCTATCTGGAAAGGGATTTTGTTGTCCATTCTTTCAAATGAGTGTAATACTATGTGGACTTTGGGTAATTTTAGAAGTATGATATTATTTGGTCAACTCGGAACTCAGTTTACACTGCCTAAATTATTTTTCCACACTTTTTCAAACCAGGTTCAACAAGCCACAGTCATTTCTCAAGTAGTTTTGAAAACAAATTTTGGCCAAACGATGGCCCCTGCCCCTCCAACGACTGCCGCACCGGCCCCTCCAACGACTGCCGCCCCAGCCCCTCCAACGACAGCCGCCCCGGCACCTCCAACGACTGCCGCACCGGCCCCTCCAACGACTGCCGCCCCGGCCCCTCCAACGACAGCCGCCCCGGCACCTCCAACGACGGTCCCCCCTGCCCCTCCAACGACTGCCGCCCCGGCACCTCCAACGACGGCTGCCCCTGCCCCTCCAACGACTGCCGCCCCTGCACCTCCAACGACTGCCGCACCTGCACCTCCAACGACTGCCGCACCTGCCCCTCCAACGACTGCCGCCCCTGCACCTCCAACGACTGCCGCACCTGCACCTCCAACGACTGCCGCACCTGCCCCTCCAACGACTGCCGCACCGGCCCCTCCAACGACTGCTGCCCCGGCACCTCCAACCACGGTCCCCCTGCCCCTCCAACGACTGCCGCCCGGCCCCTCCAACGACTGCTGCCCGGCACCTCCAACCACGGTCCCCTGCCCCTCCAACGACTGTCGCCCCGGCACCTCCAACGACAGCCGCCCCTGCCCCTCCGACGACTGCCGCCCCGGCACCTCCAACGACTGCCGCCCCAGCCCCTCCGACAACTGCCGCCCGGCACCTCCAACGACGGTCGCCCCCGCCCCTCCGACAACTGCCGCCCCCGCCCCTCCAACGACAGCCGCCCCCGCCCCTCCGACAACTGCCGCCCCGGCACCTCCAACGACGGCCGCCCCCGCCCCTCCGACAACTGCCGCCCCGGCACCTCCAACCACGGTCCCCCCGGCACCTCCAACGACGGCCGCCCCTGCCCCTCCAACAACTGCCGCCCCAGCACCTCCAACGACGGGCGTCCCCGCCTCTCCAACGACTGCCGCCCCAGCACCTCCAACGACAGCCGCCCCGCCCCTCCGACAACTGCCGCCCCCGCACCGCCAACGACGGCCTCCCCCGCCCCTCCAACGACTGCCGCCCCGGCACCTCCAACGACAACGGTAGCCACAGAAACCACCACCACGCACAATGGAGGCTCAGGAATCAAAGCTTCTCTGCTGTTTTATGTATTTCCATTGTTGCTTCACAATCTCCATCAGTAAGCAGTAAGTAGCAAATCTCACCCTAGGAAAAGTCCCTTGTTCTTCAATGTAAGTTACTTGAATAAAATGCTAAACTAAATATTGTTCTTTATATGCTTTTTAAACATTTTCTGGCTGCTATTAAATTTAAAATGTGTACTGATGAATGAATTTAAGGTAGGTGAATGTACAGATGACTACTTTAAAGAGAAAGAAAGACTGTGTGATTTAAGACTAAAATATTGATATTTTGACTGTGATGTTTAACTGATTGTTATAATATGTATACACACACTACTTATTTGGATATAAACAAGCAATGCAAATGCTATTCTTAGGGAAAAAGGGTGCCGTTGTTTTCTGTTAATAAGTACCACATAAAATCTTTCATATATTTAATTTATAAGTAGTATTGCAATAGAAGTACTAATAGTAATAGTAATGAAAATGGCATTTGCAAAATGCATAAAATGTGATGGTCAGTACAGGAACCAGGCGCAAGACAGTGTGTGCTGGCAATGATCTTTATTTTACACAATCCAAGAAATCTGAGAGATCCACGGCATCTCCAGACTCTGTCACATGTACTCAGTGTGAACCTGTTTTCAGCTGTGAAGAGCTCAGGGTGCCAATCTTGCTGTTCTCTGGCAAATGCCACTATATGTACCATATGATCAGTAATCTGTGTGTGGAGGTTTCTGATTCTGGACAGGCAGATAAAGCTTAAACTCTGCTGGAAGCTCATCCTCAGAGTACACTCTATCTGAGAAATAGACTCTTCGAATTCGACAGTTGGCATGGATCTGAGAGAAACACAGATCAGACATCATCAATGGAGGGATAACACTGATTTAAACACTTACTATAAAACACTTACAGTCACTGGTTCCCAGACTGTCTCTGTGCACTGACCTGTACGCGCAGCGTCTCAATGTAATTGGTTCCGTAGGCCCTCCTTGTGAAGTCGGACAGATTAAATTGTATCTGGTTCCAGCCTTCATCTAGTCTCATGGGCATGGTGCAGATGAATGGATTCACCCTTGTTGTGCTTTGATAATTGCTTGCACGAAAACGTCGCCGAACATTTGTATCATCCAGCACCTGAGAGTTTCAAAGATGGGGAGAAAGCATGAATGCACATTTGTTATGTGCATATATGCAAGGTGATGTATTTGCTTAAGCCACCAAGAAAATGAAAATGAAAATGAAAACATAAGCAGAATTCAGTGCCTTCCCTACCTTGACTTCAAAAGTGAAATACTTCTTCAGATTTTTGATGATCATAACCAGGAAAGGAAGTCTGATTCCCAGTGTCTTCTTCGGGTCTGCCGGACATGTTATATAGGTGGTACTGTAGGGGTCAGAGGAAAGTAGTTGAGATGGGGGAAGAATGAGTGTGTTGACCTGAGCTGAAGGATAAGTTAAACAAACAAACTCACCTGACGTTTACCCCCTCAACCTCCAGCACAGATGAGTGGATGTCATTGTCTGTGACTCGTTTTATGTGGCCGTTTCCCACCTGTGAACATAAAAATATCAAATTTCTCTTGTGTTATGTGAAAAAAAATCACCTGTTTCTCTCTGGTAGAGGAGCATCATCACCGACATCAACTTGACAGGTGCAGATATATCTTTACTGATACAAAACACTGCAACACTGCTCGTTGGCTTTGGCACAACCAGTTAAGGAACCCAGGGTTAACTTCAATCTGAATCGCGGCTTAACTTCTTGTCCCATATCTGAAGTGGGTTGCTCCTGATGCTGTACAGGATAGACAGAAATCCGCTTTGGAATGTGTTCCTGAACATTTTTGCTGTATTTGCTTTACTGTCCACCCAGCCTGCAGAAAGCTCTGTTTGTTTACGCAGTTAGTTTCCGCTTCCGTGTGGCGCGAGGTTCCAATGTCGAAGTTGTTGTTGAGTGTGAGAGGAACGGTCAACTCTAAGTTGTTTTGGTGTTGCTGAGAGACAGGATCGCTTAGATGTGACTACAAAGGCTCTTAAACGGTGATGCAATTCAGTTGCCGCAGCAACAGAGTCAACAAGTTGATTTATGATTATTATGATTCAATCTTGAATAAAACTCACTGGCCATGATGTAAGTATTCAGATATGGCTTAGAAAAATAGACAAAATTAACGACAATGACATGTTCATGGTTACTCTCCTTTTAAATAAGCACAGGAGACCGTCACACAAAGTGCCACACAAAACAAAGCACAAGTAAATTGAATTTTAAAATGTGAAAAGGAGCAATGAATAAAATGTTTATTTTTGCACTGCCATATATTGAAGCAAGGGGGCGATATAAATGTTGTATTATACTATGAATGAAAAGTCTTCCAAATTTGTAGCCTTTGATTAATCTTCAGAGCGACAGATGGCCAGCAGAGCCACAAGATGATCCCCTTTGAAGTGTTTCTGTGGGAAAAAGATTATGGTTACATGTAGAAATGTCTGTATGTGTGTTGTATTAAGGACAATATGTAGGTGACCCACCTGAAGAGCAGTATAGAGTGAAGTGCCTGTTAATTTACGGTAGGCAGCTCGGATACACAGCAGATCTTCCTCAGAGTGAGACACCATAATTCCTTGCACTATTGATGTCTGTGAGGGTGAAATGTTTTGTATGTGAACAGTTATGTTTTCACCTTAGTACAATGATTTCAAAGAAATAGTCACAAATAGCACAGTTGATTCATGAAAAGATGATAAGAAGTGTGAGATAGTGAATTTTCTTGTCCTCTGCTGTCCATCTAATTAACTGAGCGCTGTACCGTTAAAGCAAAACTGTAGCACAAAGAAGGTTTGTTAGGTCTATGGGCCCGATTAAGGACTGTCTGTGATGATACAGTAGAACGAGGCTGAAGCCAAGGCAAAATTATTCATTGTGTCATGCAATCCACAGATTCTATAGAATACAAGGGAACAAAAACAAAATACTTCAACTACTACAAGCCACTATATATCTTTATGAATAATCTTATGGTTGCAACTATGAATATGGATATAATAAACAAGACAAATAACCATCTACTTCATACCCAAACAACAGTTAAGTGGCACATAAGATGTTTAAGCTTCTTAAACCTCTCATCAGAAAAATAACTGCAGTAATTATCATTATACCATGCTTAGATAAAAAGAAACATTTAATGGTGACATTATCTTACCTTCATGGTAGTTAGTCTTTTAGCAAGGTAGGCATCGGGGCTTTGAATGCACTCCACTATCATGACACAGATAAAGAAATGTGACTATTCAACACATACGCCACAAACTGATCCCTGTGTGTACTATCACAAACAATATTTACCTAAAATTTTCAAACCCAGTTGAAAGTCTCCTGAAAAACGCTTCTCCATGACCTCCTCCACCACCCGTCCCCTCTGCAGCTCCAGTCCCATCAGCACTGTGAAGATAATGCCAAATTTCAGGGGGATGAGCATATTCATATGATAAAATACTGATGACTTCCTAATTCAGAGAAACTCTTTTGCAATAACAATCTAAGAAAAAATATTTATTGTTGCACCTTTGTTAAGATGGTCTGAGTCTCTAGAGGTCAGTATGTCAATCCATGGTCCTGCCTCAGCTTTTTTCCCATTGAGTGATGCGGAGAGGAACTGGAAGAACAAAAACAAGAAAACGTAGTCAGATGGGGTGAAATCTCAGTCATCTCTCTCCATGCACAGGCTGCAAGTGTAATATGCCAGCTTTATTCTTCTGTAGGGCAAATTTTTGTAGACTGACTTCCTTGGACCCATTCCAAGGTCGAGGGCCCTAAAATCACTGAAAGCAAAGGGACAGTGAAGGAGGGGTTGACTTCTTCTTTTTCGCAGCAGTACTTCCATATAGTAAATAAGTGATGTCCAGGCAAACTTTAGGTAATAGATGTTCCTAAGCATGGATGAAAGCAATGCCCCTTATTATATCCCAGTTTTTCCCAGTTATAATGAATATATTAGAGTGAATGTAAATAATATATGCGTATAAGTAACAAATGAGTGTTAAATCATTGGAAAAATGTTTTTGCATGTGATTTCTGAATTTTCAGCTGAGTCTGTCAGCACAAGCCTCATGTTCAGACACATCTGCCATTGTGTATGTTCTATCATATTAAAATATGGTACTAAAAATTGCTTCTCATTCACACAAAAACAATACCTCAATGTCTCTTTGAACCCCACCAGCAACATTTTCTTTCTGTTGGGATAAAATAGTGAAAAAACACAGCATGTAACTACAGATTCTAATAATTCCACACAAAGCATGAAAATTAGATCAACATCTACTGTAATTCATTGTGAGGCCAGCAGTTTTACTAAAAAGGTGAAGGAAATAAAAACTCAAATCACATTTAGCAAAGCCAGAGCAAGTTTAGCAAAATCTCCACTGGTTTCCCCTCTCAGTTCCTTCTCCAGGTCCTTCTTGTACACTGAAAAAAGGAACAAACAAAAAAATTAGGCAAATGTCAGGATACAAGAGATGATGGATTCAAGGGCTTCAAACACCCATAACGATAGATTAAAAAAAAATGGAGAAACAGGAAAGCTGTGGGATTCACATTGTTTGTATGTGGCACTGATTTCTTGAAGCTGCTTTCCAGATCGTGTGGATAGGATCTCCATTAGTGTTTCCTCATCCGTGCCTAAACCCTGCACACACCCACACAGACACACACACAGAAGCAGATGCATACTGTATATGTTATTTAAAGTACATATAATATATATATATATACACTGGGATATGAAAGGTGGGTGCATTAAAATATGCCAGAATATGTTTAAAAATGCCCACTCACCGACATTGCCTGCTGCAGACGCTGAGCCTCATAATGCAGAGGGGGCAAGAGCAGGTCCAGCAGAAGAGCCTCCAGATCTCCAGCAAGAGCTTTCTTCAAACCAGCTGCCAGGTCCTGGGACAACACAGAGCAACATGTTTTTTACATATTTTACATGTTGTCTGTGGTTCTCTCTGTACACAGTGTATATAATGCACATGTACACAGATAAAGCAGCATCAAACAAATAAAAACCTCTGGGCTGAGTCTTATTTTGGTAGTTTAAAATACACTTATCACTTACATATTTTACAAAACCACCATGTGTGCATCTCTTTTACTTTATTGTTAAAATACAGTGTTCCATAATTTGTAATTGAGCTTCAGCAATAGTGTGCAATAGTGTGCATAAACTTTAATGCCAATGATAAAAATCATTTGATTTGTGATGATAACCAGATAACTCCTGAGCCACCACAAGAATACAGAATTAAAATAACACTAAAATGAAATAATATTTTAATGAATGATTTGTTCACTTGCCACTGGACCAGGTGAAATGTTGTTGCTCTGGAAACCATTACTGAAACCTGACTGTTGAAAATCAGCAGGTTAGCACATCTTAAGTTGTGGGTTTTTTTGTATCGACTGTTCACTTTAAGATCCCCTGACAGTGTAACTTCGCAACTAGGAACAAAGCAATTGCTGGCTTTCACACCACAAAGTGAATGTGTGAAAAAGACCTCTAATGTGAGGCAAATAAACATATTAAACACAGCATCATGTTGACTCAAGCTCAACCCATGACTCACTGTATTACAATTCATCCTTATACTGCTTAACTCCTTCTCCTAACAAAGGTGTGTTCAAGTAATATTTGAATAGCAAATGCCTGCTGTCACAGATGAGCAAAGAGACAAATGTTATTTGCCACATAAGCAGTTTCAGTGCAACTATACATCATGTTGTTGCGTTGCAATCGATTCTTTTAGAGATTATTTTTGCACAGGGAGGCTGCTGTGTCTTTGAACTTTTAAATTTCATGCTTTGGTTTCTAAATACTGCTTCTGAGGATTTCCCAATTAATAAAAAAATACTGCTTGTCACTTGTTCCCTTTACCTTTTGTGTTATCTCCTCAAAGGTGCTGGCGATCACTTGTCTCTGAGCGTTGCTCCGATTGGTCAGGATTCTCACCAGGGTCAATGCATCTGAGCCAGGTGCACAATTTTTGCATTTCAATCATGCTGTAATGCTGAGTGTTTCATGGTGGGGCAAGGAATGTTTAAGAGCCAAAATGAAAAGCAGAACTGTGTAACCACACATTTTTCTGATGTCACCAATCTGGCTTTCCTAAACCAGAAGTACCTTTCTTGCCCAGCGCTGCCTGGATATCCTGAGCATCTCTGTCAGGGTGGAAATTGGAGAAGGGCCGCACCGTTCCGAGGGTACCCCAACACATCTCCTACATCATAAACAGGGAAAGATAGAGACACAATCCTCACACATGCAGTCTGTCTTTATCAAAAGAATTCTAACTGAGTGACAGACAACAAGCGGATCGGGTAACAAGAGATGATAATAGACCTAAAGACATACCATGTGTCAGAAAAGGATGAACAAAGGCATAAGTCAAGTTTCCACCATGGTTGAATTTAAAGAATGTTGAATATTCTACACTCCTGCATTGGGAAGACGGTTTTTGAAGTAGCAGTTTGAGGAAAGTCAGCACTATAATTACTTCACATGCTGACTGAGGTGGGTTCATTCATTCCTAATTTAGTTGATTTTTTCTTCAATAAAGACATAAGGAAAATATCTTAAACCAAACATCGCAGTATGCCTGGAGGCGTCAGGTGCATAGTGATTTTTGTTGATAAAGTTTGAAAGGTGGCCTATGCAGATAATCACCAAGCCCACAAACCTGATTGTGTTATCTACAAAATGTGGCATCTCAGACAATGCAATTGCAAGGGGAAGAGTCTACTCACGTAAGATCTGAAATACTCAGGGTCCATGGTTTTGTTTAACCTGCAAGACAGGACATGAGTAAATAGAGATAAAAAAGGGTTGATCCTATTAATCTCTATTAATACAGAAACTATGAATGAATGGCATTTACTCACAATAGCACGTGGGTGCAGTGTTAAAATAGAATTACATCCATCTTGGAAAAGTCATGTTAAATCATCATTTAACTAATAAATAAATCATGTATTCATGAAACTAGCAGTTATCTCAACTCAACAGTTAAGTTACTTAAGTGTTTATCTATTAGAGATTACATGGCTGAAGAAACACCTGACAGATTAACACACGTACATTTTCCTACATTAAAAAAAAAAGAATGCTTATTCTACCTACCTGTCGCAGAATGCTGTGGCAGCTGTAGAAAGGCGTGGAGGTGTTTTTATGACCTCCCTTAATCAGCACAGTATCTAAGTCCAACCCTTACTATGTCACGCCTATCTCTACACCCACCTGACTGTCTATCAAACATCTGGCCAATGACTGCCTGGGATCTTCCCATCTACGCCTAATACCATTGGACTGTGTAATTTCCATGACAACTGACTTGTAAAATACTGACATTCCTCGCAAAGGAGGAATCCAGACAGTCAGGTTTGTTTACAGGCGACCTTTTTGCTGGTCAAAGATGGTAGGCAGCAGATTTTTGAGGCTGAATTGGCCTAAAAATAAATGACAAGTGAAACATTGTTAGGGTGGAAAATTCATGCCTTTCATTGAAGAATAGGTGTAGTACTGAGGTTCTCAAGTTACAGCTTTACACCAGAATGCAGCAGATGTCTGATAAAACAAACCCACCAGACAACATGCCAGTCCTTTCTGAAAGTTAGTGAGGGTGAAACTTTGGTTTTAGGTAGCTTCCTGGGGGCACTGTGCTTGGGTTGGCTCTGACAAGTGAAAATTGAGTTATTGAGTGAAACACGAGTTAACAAAAGGCCTTTTTAGCAACAGTGACAACTATCTGATACTCCTTTGCTGTTCTGATCTGCCCTTTTATCACTGCAGGCGAGAGAATAATACAGAGACGCTACTGCAAAAACACCTGTTATTTCAAATTGAAAAACTGAGCATGATGAAATCATCGAACGTGTATTCCTCTCATAGTTTTTATCCATCCAATCCATCTGCACTGCTGAGCTTCAGCGCACAAAGAAATATGAGACCTGTGTTGTAAGTATAAACAAAACTGATCTACAGGCAGCTTTTTTAGGGCTTGATGCTATAAACTCAAACTTTGCTTTGTTCAACAAAGCACCTGCTCAATTTTCTGAAGAAAAAAGTTTTAGTTTGATATGAAATACTGAAACAGATCAAATGGCAGTCAACAGATAATTTCTACAAGTATCAAATGGCAGGTGAAGTAGCAGAAGTGCTACAAGAAACTCATTGGGATTGAAAGTGTTTCATTTATCAGTTGGAAAATAAGAGCGGAAATGTCAAACTGTCATAGAGTGCAATCATAGCAGAAAGAGAGAAGAAAAAACATAAAGGTAAAGGTAAAATATTCTTCAGCTGAGATAGCCATTGGACAGGAAAATCTAAACACAAAAACCCAGCGAAATTAATACATAGTATTATCATTTATGACTTTCAATTAATTTATCAGCTTTTTTTTATTTAACGTTTATTTTTGTTTTTAAAACCACTCCCTTTACATCACTTCTTATCATTATATATCTTTAGTAACAAACAATAACATACAGCTGATGCAGAACGATTTAACAACAAATATACAAAAAATAACAACTTGACAGAAACAGACATACTGGAGACATACAACCCATTCAATTGCACTGCAGCATGCAATGTGATATTATTGAACTATATTTCCCAAAAAACACACAACTGATATATATCTTTATAAATATCTTTAAAAAGTAAAACGTACATTTCTTGCATAGTATACACTCTTGGCTTAATTCATCTTCTACCTGTATAAAGCACTGGTAAGAATACAATGTCCAGAAGCAATTAAATTTTGGTTTCCCCTGTAAACAAAGTTATAAAAAGGTGTGTTCCTCGTCAGGAACTTTGCATGAGCCTAGTTTGAATACTCAAATTGTTGACAAATGACCAGATAAGGGGTCAAAGTCAAACATCAACATGGAAAAGGTCAGATAACACCCTCAATCACTGGATAAAACACAGTGGGTTTGTTTGTGCTGGGTTTGTGTAGAGTGGCTCAGTACTCCCACAAAACACACTCAATCTTGCTTTCCAACTCATGTAATGACACCAGTGACGACAGTTCTCCTGGCTGTAGTCCTCGCAGACAGAAAATCATTATCTTACTATGAGAAAAGGGAATTTATCAAAGCACCGTCTGCTTTTCAGGCCCCGTGTTGCTCAAGTGCATGCTTAATGTTGCTGTACATGGATCATGAAGATTAGAAAAAAATTACAGGCACTGGCAGTGCACAGCAGTTGGTCCCCAGAATGCTTAGGCAAGGTTCTGTGGCTGTAACTAAAAACACTGTTGATAGACTGCTTAGGAAAGTGGAGTGAAGAAAGCACGAGGTGTTTATAGCAACTCTATCTCCCACTGTTGGCTCAGCCTTTCCTCATTCTCTGGCATTATCACCACATGGTCCTTGTCATAATTTTTGCCACCTTAGGAAAAGGAAAATGAATTATCAGATTTAAGCTGTATCAGGTAAACTACTCCAACAACTTTGCATTCATATTAATATTTAGGGAAGCATGCAGTCAAATAAATATTTAAATCAAATTGCTCTTCATACCTTTGACATCCAGGACCATGCCAGGGAAAGTAAGGCTAGTGATGAAGCCTCTCATGTGGGCTGTCCAGGTCTGGATAGGCTGCCGACTCTCCGTCCACAGAACCACCTTGGCTGCTTGCTCTATGCTGCCCATCACCTGAAGACTCATGGTTGGGGACAACTGCGGACAAAAAAAATGCACACAGTAACAATAATCAGACCTGCTCAGAAGACTTGGAAAACTCACGTTTCGGTTTGCGAGATACAACCGTCATTACGTCAGTTACATAATGCACAACCTTGTTCTTGATGAGGCCGTCCTGATAGAACCAAATGTCGCTCATCGGCTCCGCCTCGGCTGTCACCACCACTCGCCCTGACTTCATCTCCTCCACGCCACCCTGGATGGATATGAAGTGGCCTCGCTCTGTGTTCTTGATGCGGAATAAGTGGCGCTTCTGCAGAAGTGCAACAGTATGTTATTGTTAAAGACTCAAAGATCTGTGGAGCTGTTTTTTTTTACCTTACACGACTACATTTTATGAAAGTAGGATACAGCCTACCATTTGAATAAATAATCTGCAAATGTTGCTGATAAGACATTTTAGATGCCAACCTTACAACTACATTGTTATAAGTTGACTTGTTAACAAACCTGTCTGACTGGATACATAGAGCCAATGTAATGCAGTAAGCTAAACTTTGGCCAGTTGGTGATTTCAATTGGTTCCAGCAAGAACTGGCGCCCCCTGTAGTTGCTGTGTTCACATATCACCCAACTGCAAAGAAAGAACGACAAAATTACACCATGTTTTGTAGCTTGTGACACTATCACTTTGCATGCAAATGCAACTCTGATGTTGTTTAACTTAGCTGTGCACAAACTATCAAGAGTATGAAGTCCAGCAAACAGCATACGTCCAATCTGTGTCGTTTTCTCACAGTCATAAAAACACAAAACTCCACTCGATGGAAAAGCAGAAAGGTACTTTGTGGAGCAAATGCAAACACACAATCAGCTCGGTCTCCCCAAACACTTACCAGCCGCTGTTGACTCTGACAGACAGGACGTGGTTGTTGAAGCCCTCTGCCGCCATGCTGAGGATCTCCCCCTCGATGGTGATCTCTCTGCCCTCCAGACACTCAAGGCCAAACAAGGAGATGGAGGGAACTGCCAACGTCTAGACGGGGGAGAGGGATGGAGCTTCAGAGTGAGACAAAGAGCAGAGAATTCAGAGCATTTTACACAGTAAATGAGAGCTTTTCTCACCATTGGTATGACCTTGACAGAACGGATGGTGCAGCCGGCGGGGCAACCCATGCTGGGTAAGTTGGGGTAGTCTCCTTCATGTAGGACGTACAAGTTCCCAGAGAAATGTTCATTGTCGTAGAGCACCCAGCTGAAACGCAGAAAATCAAATTCTTTCGATTTTTTTATTGATTCACCATCCACCATAACATATTAGCTCTTAAATCCTTTACCCTTACTATTTTTTCATCATGCATATTGGTCAGCCTTCCTTACTTTTAATTTCCATGCATGACAAACTTTGTCTCTTCCCCTGTCCTTGCTGCTTTGGTAATGGTTTCTTACCTTCCCCCGACCACTCTGCAAGAGTTGGTCAGTAATTTTCCTGACACTTCTTCCTGGCTGTGGTCAAAGATTCGACACTCGCCCTGAAAATCTGGCTCAGAGTAGAGTATTATCTGACAAACAGAGGAAGGAAAGGAAAATGAGATATCAGACACATATGCAGCCGTTAAGCCCTTAATTTTTAATCTTTATGTTTTCTTCTCCAGAGCCTTTTAATCAGTAAATGCAAATATGCTGCTACTGAAATTTGCTCTGTTCATAAAAAAGTAATTATTTATCTTATTTACAATTTACAAAACACTGAATGTACAATTTAATATTTTTCATGCAAGAATTAAGATAATGATGTGTGTGGGCATGTCTCAATAGGATGTGCCTATTTTTCTGTTAAATCTCATCCTGTTTTCTTTGAACTATGAACCCAGCATGTCAAATAACAAGTCTAAAAGTAAGATTCAACTGTGGATAGTCGAAAACGATAATGGACAACTTGGAAAACCTAAAACTGAGAATGTTTAGGCTATATATTCACCTCATTCCTGGCCCTCAAGCAGTCACCTGGAGCCTAACAATAAAACCAAAAAAAGGTGTGAGTAACATGTAAGACTTAGTCAGACATGGTTGATTTGTGCCCCCCTTCTTACAGTGGCCCTCGCCAGGAGGATGGGCTGCACGGAGCAGATGCGGTTGTCCTGAGAGCCCCAGTCAGCGCAGTTATTGTAGAAACCTTTCTCCAAGATGTACTGGTTCCCAGAGAAGTCCACGTGAGAGTATGCGACCCATCTGAGATAGGAAAATAAAGAATTACCTGTTGTATTACAGTCCCATTTTAATATGCAATGTTACAACAATGGTAAACATAGCATCCATCAACTTACGCCCCACTGATGACCTGGATAGAGCGCGTGGAGGTTTTGTACTGAAACAACTCAACATCAGGTATGGCCTCCGTCACCTCGAAGGTGTTCTCTTCCGGCATGCCCTCCCGCTCTTCCTCCGGCTGTTCAAACATCACCATCAATGGGTCTGTCAGGTCCTGCAGAAGAGCAAGGAAATGGATTCCCTTTACCCAAATTACATTAAAGCCACTGTGGATGAAAAATGAGGGGCACGACAGGGGCATCTTATTTTTATCTCTTCTTTTTTTTTAGGCAGCTGGAATATAAAAGCTTTTCTCTGAGCAAATGTGTCAATATTCTGGCTGAAGTACGATTCTGTATTCTGATGTATTCCCATGTGCTGGATGTAAATTTATTATTAAAACAAACTTACTTCAATAACTTGCTTACTGCATGTGATCCTCAAAGGGGGGTATTACATTTTCATTACTACACTACATTTGTTGTGTGTACTCCAGTAATATACACAGTATCAGACTGGTCTTGAGTTGATAATTCAGAATTAGAAACATAACTCTGATATCCTGGCATCATTTTGATCCCATTCAGACTGATGTCTGCCGTTTCTCTCGCTATTAGAATTTGGCAGTATTGGCACTCAGTACTGGAATTATAGAAGCGATTCATCAGAGGGGAGTGCAAAGGCATATTGTGGATTACAAAATTACAGACATCAATGGTGTAATTACAGTATGATATAAAATTATGTTGTTAAAGCAGTACATAAGCTTGCAAAATGATATTGAACTAAAGCAACAAAGAGATTCATGCCAAATCATGGAACCAAAATGTTTGCATTTGCAGCAACATCAGGGGGAGGAGTAATGCACTGTCAGAGGTCTGACTGAAAATTACTGATGTGTTAATATGTGAGTAAATTCAACAACCTCCCATAATTACAGTGATGTTGTCATTTTATACCAACAATCTGCAGACCATGTCTGCTCAAAGTGGGAGCCACAGGGTCCAAAAAACATTTGATTGTTACTTATTAAAAAAACATTAGCTGCCATACAAGCTTACCGCTCGTATCACCCTGACAGAGCGCAGCTCAGCATCGCAGCCCCCCCACACCCTCCAGTCGTGGAACTCCCCCTCCTCCAGCAGGTACTGACGGCCTCGGAAGCCCTCCTTCTCGTAGCCCACCCAGCTGCAGCAACAGAAACAGGCAAAGAGTGAAAAAGTGTCCACATTTGATCAGATTACAATTATTCAATTATTCAATTATTGGAGTTTTGTTTGTTTGTTTGTTTTTTTTTTTTAAAATCGGCTGCATTGCAAAGAGTGCTATTTAACCGAACCCAGTAATGATCACTAACACACCTTGTCACGGATCACTGAATATAAACATTAGGAAACAGCACTTACATTCCTCCCAGCACTTTAAGGGAGCCAACATTGTACATAAAGACAGCTTGCTGCCTGTCTAATCTGGTCATGAAGTCTCTCATATCTGTGGTTATGGTCCTTGATTTTCCAGTGAAGTATGGCTTTTCATAGATCACTATCTGCAGACAAAGGGTGGCAATTACCAATTACAATCACAATCACGCACCAGTAGCCTTTTACGTTTCAGTAACCGTAGGTATCATTCTGTTGAGTAAGTAATCTCACTAAAAGTGGAAGTATATAGTGTATAATAGTAGTGTAATAATACTTTCTTACCTTTGGTTCACCTATATTTTCTACTCTCGGCTCACCCTGTTGTAATAAAACAATACAGTCACACACTGTAAACAATAAATACGTCATAACAGTGTGCAGGGCCACTTACTACTTTGAGCGGATGCAGTGATGCCACATAGGGCTGTTCTACCCCCCAGGATGCAGGGTTGGAGTACCCCCCCACCTCCAGGACACGCACCGCTCCCTGGAAGAAGGGCTGTGCGTACACAAGCCATCTAAGGAGTAGAGACAACGCCATGAATAATCAGTTTTACAACCCAGCTGAAACAGAGCACTAATGACTAATTTATTAATGGCAGAAAAAAGTTTTACAATGCAATCAACACTACAATGAATTGTCTCATATATCACAATTCATAACTTACAGCCCAGCATTAATGATGATAGAATTAGCCTTAATGGGGAAGCCAAAAATTCTGGCATCGTCAGAAGTGTCTCTGAAGATAACCTTCTTCCCCTCAGCGTTTTCTTCTGGGAAAAGACTGATTTCTGGGACGCTGTAGTCCTGAGGGAGGACCAGAGAACATCCATTAGTGTAATGGGGGAGATAACAGGTTGTAATGCGGGACTCCTGAGGGAACTGAGAAAACTACATGATGTAGTGTGAACAAGACTCAGTTCAGGCCACAAATCCACTCCAAAACATGAACCAGAGGATCATTTCACAGCAGATAGCAGATAATAGAACCTGCTATTAGACTCTTTATTAATATGCAAAGTAATATTTAGATGACAGGTGTGACATATCTGTTGTGACCTGGAACATTTGGTGTGCACTCATTAAAATATTTGTAGCAGCTTCTTGTACTTTCAACACCAGATGGTGCTATTGAGTTGAGGCACAGACAGTCACTGAAAAGTTAAAAGACAAAATAGCCACAGTATTTATAACTTTTTTTTAACTTTTAGCATCAGCAGACAGCAATGATAGGGACACAATGCCTGAGCCTAAAATAAAATGTAGTTCCGTTGTATTTTATCACAACAGATCTTAACTCAGGATGCGTGACAGCAATTTAGGACAACACCCAAAAACAACAGCATGAACTAAACTACCGGCTTACCCTGACAGCTCTGCGTAGAGATCCGATGATGAACCTCCTGGCTGGCTTGGTCTCTCTCTGCTCATCGGTTGTATCTCCGTTCTGCTGTTCCCCCTGCTTTTGCCCACCCTGCAGCTGCTCCTCCTCTGGCGGGTTGAAGGGGTAGGTGAGCTCTATGTCTCCCTCGTCCAGGGCAATTTTCTCCCCTTTGAAGTTTGGTTTCTCATACAGCACCCATCTAGAGAAGAGAGGAGGACATCCTTCAAGTGTGCCCGGCAGGTGTATATGCAGAATTCATAGACCATGCTGATGGGATGCAACTACTTGCTTTGTTTCACATGGATAGTTGTGTTCAACGACTGGTACTGCTTGACAAAATTAATCGCATAATTAAAGAAACTAAGCTTTGTTTAAATCAAGGCCTAATGGGATACCAATGCCACAACTTAACACTTTAATTACAGCATGTGCTCTGCTTTGGGCAGTATGTGATGCATGAGCTGACAGTTTAATTGCTTCATTATAACAAGATGTATGTGTGTACAGGTCAGAGCAGTGCCATCGCTGTTACTGCAGGTAACCAGTGTTGGCTACATTTGATAAAAACATTCCAGATCCGAGGCGAGTGTATGTCTAAGCTTGTGTACGTGTGTGGGTGTGTCAGCTATTGAAGGCATTTGCATGTCAACACTGCATCAATAGAAGTTCTGTTTTTGATGCTACATGAGTTCTTCCGGAGAAATGTCAAAAAGCTGGTGTTTAATTACATGCCTCACATTTCAAGACAAACAAGTCTCATCTACCTTGACAGTTTTGAAGAATTCAGGCCTCCTGTTTAACAGAGTTGAAAATATGTTGGGGGTGCTATTCAGTGAACAATTTATGTTTGACTCGGATTTGGTTGCAGATCATGTGTGAAGAGTAGTGTGAGTAGTAGTGTAGAGCAAGTGTGTTAAAAACAGTCTGTATACATACTAGGTCTTTTGAGTTTACTGTAAATGTACAATAGCCTCTGTACAAGGTTCACTCACCCTCCCCTGACGACCCTGATGGAGATGGTCTCCTGCAGCTCCCAGGCCGTAGCATCGATGATGTCACCACGCACCTCCATCCTCTGGCCGCACATCCCCGGTTGGTCAAAAACATAGATCTAAAACATTAGACGAAAAAAAACCAAAACAGTTTTCCAGGTCATTAATCATCCAATCTAAAGCCTTGCAAAGGGAGACATTTATCAAATACAATACACTTTTAATATGAGAAGCCCTTACTTGAACAGCGAGAATGATACAGTAGATCAGTTAAAATAAAAAACAAAAACATAAATAAAAGTCAATGACAAAGAATTAATGCAAGCAAGAGTCAAATCTGTCCTGTTGAAGTTTCATATCCAAACATAAAACTTGAATTTCATGCTACAAGGTAACAGCTAATAGTATGGCAGCAGGTTTGCAGGGCTTCATTAGTAACTGAATATCATTAGCATTTGTAGAATTAAACTTGCTGACTGAAACTTTGTACAAGTACAGGAAAAATCCCATATCAAAGCAGCCTCCATATGAAAACGATGGTACACTAATGTCTTAGAAACTGTTCACATATGCATGTTTCTTCCATTCAGGTCTGAGGCCCTGAAGCATTGGGGAGCGCCCATCACCTTAACCTAAATGTCAGCTCCTCCTCTAATGTTCAGGATCCTCCACCTCAATGAGAGTAAACGTGTGCTCTTTGGTTGCATGCAGGAGCAGGCCTGATATTTAAAAAATGTAATAATATACGTGGCCACCTTGGAAAAGGCAAAAGCAGCAGGTATGCAGTTTGCAGGCATCGATCACATCCAGAAATGTAAAAAAAGACTATCTGCTTTATTTTTTTGGTTATCTGGTGGAAAACAACCACAGTTCTGGTTATACTTAAAATTATTATGTGATAGCAATTATGTAAGAGACCATGTATTAATCGAGAGAAAAGCAGAGCAGTGCTAGAGATAACTCCACAGTCGCACAGCCCTAACAGTGATGATATAACTTTCTGGTGCCACGTTGGAGGTAATCAGTGAAAAAAGCTGTCAGCTCTGAATGTGAACTCATCATGCATCATAAGCAGCACGTGAGTGAAGACCACTTGTACTAAAAAGAGTGTGTCGAGACTCACCTTTCCAGGACGAGGATTGAGCTTCCCGTGCTCCTTCTCTTTAGTGAGCTATGGACAAAGAAAAAATATACATCTTAGCAAACCAAATAAATGTGGTGTTTGACGATACATTAATATGACCAAAGGTCAAGATAATTCACAAGGTTGTATACAAATACATATATGCTACACATAAGAGGAATTCTCTCTCTTAACATTATCTATCCACGTCAAAATGCATAATTTAGATCAGCACCAAATGATCGCCATCATCAGTTTTAAGGTTCGACCCTACCTTGCTATATTTGTGATTATGCAAAAACCTCAGCAATTAGTTAGATTACACCCCTTTTATTTGGTGAATTCTCACATGCCAAACAATCCAAACATTGTTTGTGTGAAGGGTTCTGCCTGTTCAACAGGTTTGGGGGGCTCACTCGAGGTTGGTTCAAAATGTGCACAAGAAAATGTTGAGTGGCATCAGAAACTTGTGAATGAGGTCACTGTTTTACTTGATAAGTAAGGTGTGTGTGTCCACTGTACAAATCTTGGCTGGGATGTCATTTTGCCATGTTTACTAGTCAGACTTGGAATGTGATTAGCACTGTGGAATTTGCATTTACTTTTATCTGCGAGACTGGTGTGTGTGTGTGAGGGAAAAAGAGAGAGAGAGAGAGTTTGAATGTGTGTGTGTTTGGTCTCAGGTATCCCTTGGCCTCTATTCTCTGGGAGCTCTGTAGGAAACAGTCTACCCACTGGATCGTGTTACTAACCAAAGAGGGGCCTATTACCGAAGCTACTATTTCAGAGGGCCTCATTAGAGTCCTTGTCTGCTCTAATTTAGTTTGGCAAATTTTTAAATCTGATTGATTAAATGTAGCCAGTGTCAGCCAAATTTAACCAAACCTATAGGAGAAAATAGCATCTGGACTTCTTTTTTTTTTTTTTAAACTGCAACACAACCCCTTTTTACATTTTCGGTGAAAGTGAGCCAAGGAGCTAGATGGCCCTCGGGTGCTTTTTCAGCACTGACCTAGTAAATAAAAGAGTGACTCATTACTGTTCACAGACATATCTTTACATAGTATTCACAGACATAAAATTTGCTTGAATGATGCCGTCACTGAAAAAAATGAGTGAATAATTGTTTTATCAAAGCATAGTGTCACCTTGCCTAAACACATTTGTCCAACCAATATGTGTAAATATGAGAGGTTAAGATTAAGGCAGGTATTAAAAGATGCTTTTGGCAGTTAAGAACATACATGAAGTAATTTTTCCTCTCTTCTTATTGTGCTTTCATAATTCCTCACTATTGTATTTTATGAGCAGACTATTCTATTAAGTAGTAAGAATTAAGTCTATTTTATGTCTATCAGAATTTCACCTGCAGCATGTTACTGTAAATCTGTGTCTGAACTACTAGTAATTCTTCAAAAAGGTTATTTCAATATTTCAAAAAGCAATGAATCCAGATTAGACCCAGCCTAAATATACGTGGGTGTATTTTTCCTTCTTCACAGCTCCTCCTCTACAACTGCATCATTCACTAGGAGTGATGTGTTTACTGCTGCCCAGACACTTTACCCCTTCCTTCTTCCTTGCCTCCCTGGAGCCTGGGCTGAGATCTGCTCGCCCATAAAATTAGGTACTGCAAGGGAATGTGCAGTTTCAGCACATTGTGTATTCAAAATATGCATGAAGGTGTGATGCATGAGGCTGCTTCAGACAAACAATTGAAAACTCATCGAGGGGAACAGACCTCTCGCCCTGCCACCTCCTTATTTCTCCCTGTCAGTCAAGCAAATGAGCGGAGAAATGCGAGGATAAATACAAAAGGCAAGGTGTGGTCGCGTCTCGGCAGGAACGGACAGATAGCTGGGTTGGGAGCGGAGCCCAGTCGAGACTTAAGAAAAATAGGGACAAAAAAAAAAAAAACATAACTGAGAAAAGCAGAGAGTGTTCTGCCTCACGCCCACCTGCTGAGAAAGTTTAAACAAATTTGCTTTCCATGTCTTTCTCCCCTGTTTTCAGTAGCTTGAATCAAAGCAGGTCATTACACCCTACATGATAAAAGCCAGTTTATTGTCTGGCTCCTTTGGCACAAGGTGGTTTATGCAGATACAAATGTATTTTAAATTTCATTTTGGAAATAAAGTCTTCGGAATTTTTCTATTGAGTTTTTCCTCAAGTGTTGCATTTGTGTGGTGTTTAAATCTAGTATGTGAAAGTTTCCATACAATGGAACAATCCACGTTATAGCACAATGTTAGTATTCAAAACTACCAATAAAAAAAGTTAATGAGCCTTTTAAGTTTGACTTCATCACCTCACATCCAGTTCAAAAAGACAAGCATGTAGGTGGCTGTCTGTAATCAGCTGCCTCTGTGCAAGTAATGATAGGCAGGAATGCAACTTTATGTATTTGTAATACAAGTGTGGTGACATTATTCTTCTCCCTACTGTCCATTAAGTCCTCAGAAGCTGTAAATTCTTGACAGAGACAGTTTTGAACCTTCCCCTTCTGTTTGACAGTCGTCTACTGCAGTTGCATCCTCCCTGCGGATATCCATGTCGAGATCTCCAGCATTGTGTGAACATGAATGAAAACATCTGTATTAAAATTACGCAGGACAGCTGCATAGTAGTGACTTGCTTCACTTTCAAAATAAAGGTGACAGTCTGCATGGGCACAGACACAGACAACTGCAATTACCAACTGTGATGAGAAATACAATCAACAAAATGATAAACTCTTCTGCAGAGAACAGCTTCATTAAGAAAAAGAAAGCAGATTGTAATAGACTTGTTGTACTGCCTCTCACAGCATCCAGACTTTGCCTCAGGGGTCAGTTTTACATTTCCCAGCTTGGCATGAACATGGATGAGCCACAACATTAAAACTGGTAACTGGTTTTAATAATGTGGCAGACATTTGCATTTTTGACTTAGTCAACCCACTCAAACAATCAAAACTACAAAATATGTTTTACGTCACATTGTTGATGGTTCAAACTGAACTCTTTCCAAACAGACCATGGCCCAGTGACCTGTTTTAATGCTGTGGTTATAGAGATGCACTCTCAAAGTGCAAAGGTGAATTATAATGGAGGCAGTGACACATTTTCAGTAACAGGAAGAACAAGAGATGGCGGCAGTGGGATCCAGAATTTGGCTTGTTGACAAAAATTTAGAAGAAAGGTAAAGTTAAAAAGACAGGGCGTGTGCACATGTCACTAGATGTTCTCTTTCTTGCCAATTAAAATGATTTTTGAGACGTTTCGCTAAATCCGTTCACAGGCACGGAACGCTTCCATGGAAGAGCAAGTGCATACATGAGCGAGCGTAAGTCCGGATACACACCCCTTACTATGTGACTTTGTGATGCTCAGTGGGAATTGCATGTACTGTACCTGACAGGTAGGGATTAGCAGTTTGGATCCCTCTGATATCAACTTTAAATGTCTGCTAATGTACAATTACACATAGAGGGCCATTTCCTTGGTACACAACAAACCACATATGAAGTCAGCTCTATTACCTATTGTAAGCTGACCTGCTTTACAACAGATCTAAGAGTGAGGCTAAAAGCAGGCTACATAATAAGTAAACACAGATATTCTACAAAGGCCAATATGTGCTCAGAGGGATCTACATTGTTAGTTGTTAATATAGTTGTGGCTATTATTTTAAACCTCACTCATCCACCTACTGCACACTATGCATACTGTGTACAACCAGACCCTGATACTTCAAAAACTACTAAATAAAAATACACATAACTGGTTCTTTTACACTTACGCTTTGCTTTGGATGGTCAGTGTCATTGAGCCAAATTCTGCTCCTAAAATTATTTCTACAACCAACTTACCAAAAGTTGGAAGCACAAGAATACTCAAATTTTAACATCCCCATTCAGTAATATCACACACACACACAGTACTAGGAATACTCACATAAGCATCGGGGAAGGCTCGGTATTTCAACATTAAGTTCCTGTCAGGCTCGGGTTCTTTGCTCTGGAACTGAGGCCCTCCATGCACGCTGTTGAACAATGATGCCTGCTGGACCCCCACGGTGCCCTCACCACTGAAGCTCCTCTGCAGGATGGGAGTGCCCATTGTCCCAGTACCTATGCCCATCCCTATCCCCTGCGTCTGGCTATACAAAGACAAGGGGGAGTCTGTGGTGGGGAATGGCCTGTGAAGGTCAATGGAGCTGGTGGGGCTGAGGAGGTGGGTGGGACTGTTGCTGGAGGGTGGTGAGCCGATGCCAAGTGGCGGAGGCTGACTCATACGAGCGTTGGAGTCTTCAGCTCCGGTCAGGGAACCCGATGAGGAGGACGAGGAGTTCAAAAGGAAGGACAAACGCTCAAAGCGTGAACCCACCGGCTCTTTCCCGATGCCAAGCTCACTGTGCTCTGTTAGTCCTGCACTAGAGCGATCGAACGAAGGCCCCATTTCTGGTAGCGAGCTGGCACGGAAGAGTGGGCGATGGGACTTTCCATTTTCCACTGTCTGATCTATGGATGAGGACCTATAGCTTGAAAAGATGACACTGTTGTCGAGGCGGGATCCTGTGTTGGAAGACGGAAACAATCCGTTTCCATTAAGCACAGGGGATTTCAAGTCCTCAGGGGAAGAATCAGAGGATTTTCTCATTACAATACTGCTGGAAGCAGATGCCCTCAGGGGCAAGTTCAGGCCTCGTGCTGCGGAGTGTTGCTGCTGATCCTGCAGGTGGTTGGACACATGCACCAATTATAGCAATTAGTTAATAGGCAGGTTCACCCAAGTTACAAAAATAATTATGTTGTTCTTGTTTTTGGTATGCTGACATAAATCTCATGCAGATTGTTTTGGTTTTGTTTGTCATTGAGATTTCTTTCTACACCACTGGAAGTGAATGAAGTTTTGTTTCTGGGGAAGTTAGAGAATAGGGAATAGTTCTACAGAAGGATTAAAAAAAAAACATACATATTTGTGTGATCTGGGTGAACCTTAAGACATGTCAAATACACATACTGAATATTAAGACTATAACAATATAATAAAAAAGCAATATCATTCTATCCCGAGCAGATTTTCCAGCTTCCTGCTCCAAGGGTGTAAATGAGACTACACTCACTCAACCATGACTTCTAATGTACTAATGTTTTCATAAATTGAAGACAATACATTACTGAATCTAGGTATCTGTATGACAATACCTGTTGGTTCTGCTTCATCAACTCCAGTGGTGAACGAGTGTCTCTAGGGGTGCTCCTCCTGAGTCCCAGGTCAGGAGGCAGAGTGAAAATTCCATTGAGGGGTTCAGCAGGGTCTGCTGATTCTTCCATCCTTTTCACGGGACTGGTGAGAGAGGCTGGGATGTCGGCAGTGCTGGGGGCATCCTCTACAATGGGAGGCAGGGAGGAAACGAGGACCGGAGGAGGCGCGCGTAGGCCCATGCTCCTGGGCCTCAGGGAGGGTCCCATGTTCTTCAGTGTGTCCACCAGGGTATCCATGTCGAACTGGTTGGGGGAGTCTGCGTCGGGGGAGGCAGGGGGAGTGGAGGGGGGAGCTACAGGGTCACAGACCAACTCCACGAGTGTGGCCTTGAACAATCCAGTGAATCGAGACTCGTCGTCGTCGTCTTCTCTGTAGCTGTCGCTGGACACAGGGAGCTGTTGTGACTCCCAGTTTAGCTTAATCCTCTCTGACTCTGCCTCTCCCTCCCTCTGCCCCTCTCTTTCACCTGCAGGTGCAGCAGGCTCCTCCTGCTCCACCAAGCTCCTCCTCCTCCATTTATCTTCTGGTTCTCCCGCTGGCTCACTCTCTTGGCTCAGATAAACCTTGGTCCTTTCACTCAGGCTGCTGCCGAGGGTAAGGTGTTCCTCCGGAGAGGGGGGGTAGGCAGAGGAGGAAATTGTGTTGAGGTGTGTGTATGCTGGGGCCTCGAGGAGAGCAGAGTAGGAGGACAACATTGAGGAGGAGACACTGGTGTGGGTGTCAGACATTCTGTAACTCAGAGAGTCAGAGAAAGAGGAATCCTCAGGTTTGTATGGTTTATACTCAAAAGCGCCCTCAAATCTATTTCTCCACGCCTGCTCGGATTCCAGATCCGTTCCATTTGACTCAGTCACGGCAGCGCTCGCTTTGTTGAAGTCCACTGCATCCTGGCTGAAGCCATCATTGTCAGTGATCAGAGACACTTTATGGAAACGAGGTTTGGATTCATCCTCTGTAGTGGAAGACGAAGTTCATTAGGGTCAGAGTGGTGCTCAGGCTGCTGTAGCCTGAATTCATTTTGTCGACCGATTCCTGATTGTTTTTTGTCTGCCGACTCTCTGGAGCACAGACTTCTGAAACTGTCAGGGATCTGGACAAACAGAGAAAAAACACACAATTCTGTTCATCAAAAAACAAAAACAGACAAAGCGTCAAAAACAGTCAGAGTCAGATTTATGGTGAATGGTAATGGTCCAGTGCTGCAGTGAATCCAGGGTGTGGTATTCATGTAGTGCCAACAATGGAAATAACACAAAGCTATTTTGAATATTTGACTTGAAAGTAATGAACAAATTAAGTTTGTCATTGAAAGTTGTTTGGCAATTTATTTTATCTGCATGTCTGTCACAGAAAAGTGGTTGAAAGAATTGGAAATTTCTTGTAGAAACTGGAAAACGTAAAGACACTGCAGCAAGTTTCAGCTGGATTCAGTCTACAGACGGAAGCACTCATAAAACCAACGGGTTTGTACAAGGAGGATTATGTGCACATAAACAAAACACTGTCAGCTGACAACTGAAGTTACTCTAAGTCAACTCAGTCGAAACGGAAAGCGCCTTCTTTTGAACTGCACATGCTACAGCAAAATCTTCTTCATCTGTTGCCTCAGAAAGTTACTTAAAGGGAATATGAATAAAACCATAAAGGTCACAGAGTTTACACAACCAATTCCAAGATTCCAAAAACTGCCACATTACATAATAATGCATCAAACATCTTTAAGAGTTACATTAGTTACTACTTGAATTTTCATAGTGCTTTTTTTCCACATGCTTAAACATTTACCAAGACCCCAAGTCCTCATGTGCGAGAACAAGGCGTGACTCAGTTTGGGATTAAAAAAAAAAAAAAAAAAGTCTCCGTGTAATTTCCCAGCAAATGTTTAACTCTCCTTCTTTCTGTACTGATTAACATCCTAAAACTTCATAACCCCCCCCCCCCAGAGGAAAATTTCTTGGAATTTCGCTACACCACAATAGCCAAACATGTGAAACAGTAGTGACAAAGCACTCCTCCTCTGACAAGACATCAAGGTCTGAGAATGACAACCATTTAAAATACATGTAAAATGTATTTGTTTTAAATAATTTTTTTAAATTTTACTGAAGTAAATTACATAGCAACACTGTTACAAACTGAAAAACACAACAGTATTAACATGAGAAACACAGACTGGAAACGAACCAGAAACAGTGCATTCAGGGTGGGGCCTCTATTAATATTGATTTTTGGATATTTGCTTTGAGGTTCTGTGCAAATAGACAAAGCTATAGCAGAACACATGCAGGCAGTTCACATGAGAAGTCAGACAGAAAAACATGATTTCACAACAGGGAGAAAAAAACAACACATTTCATATCATTAGTGTCAAAAATGCAGGATGTATCTGGATATGGAAATCTATGAGAAGGAAAAGAGTGCATGTTGTTCTTGTTCAGCCTCCCTGCACCTACCTACAGATTAAACAATGGTTTACCGAGTGTGCAATAGTGTTACCTTTACAGAGCTCAAACGAGACATTCCAGCATGGTTTACATATCCATCACATGATTAAAGAATAATTACAACTGTAACGATATCAACTACAATGACCACAATCAAAACAACCATCACAACTACTGACTTATGCTGTCTGATCTTTATATAGACGCCAAGAAACCTGTGTTTGATTTAATTATTGTGATTACCAGTCAAACATTGTTTTCGTACCATAAAACATTAGCAGTGTCAAGACAGTCATTTTGACAAAGCATCCTACTTTACAAAGGCATTCTAACTATGAGACCCTGTTAGTGTATAATGTGAGTCAGTTCATATCATGCATAAAGAAAACTTAGTAGGAATTTACTTGCTGCTGCTCTCAGTCTCTACACTGGCAAACAACTTTCAGGTTTGCAGCCATTGCCAATGCTGGCAGGGCCTATAGCAAGTGATTTGTTTTCTGGATTTCAGTAGTAATGCACTAGGTAATGTGAACATTTGGGCCTTCTTTTCCCCTAAACTATGGTCAAGTGCTGAGACACCAAGCCCGTTTGTCCGCTTAGTACACAGCAACCCAAAAAGACATGTGGCCCACTGCCTTGGTCTGTGTTGACAAGTGTTGTCTGACAGATAGGATTTCCTGGAAATAACTTCTGTACGGCCAAGGTGTGGTTTAAACTACCTTCACATGCTTGGCAGACAGAGTGTGGTTGATTGCCGAGGGAATTCTCAGCAAGTTTGTCATTCCATTTGTGTTTCCAGTGAGCTCTCAGGTGACAGCCAGTCATTCACACTTCATAAAAAATAAAAAAAAAGGACAAAGCTCAGTGGTAGAGTTCTGACCAACTAACTACTAAATACTATAAAGAAAACTAAGAGACTGGATCCAGTGTTTCATAAAATCATGTGTAAAAAACCAAACCAAGCAAAAATATGTAGCAGATATTACAGCCATCTTTACAGTGTAAAGAAAAATTAGATTGTAATTGCTCACAAAATTCTGCATTTTTGAGTCCTTGGAGGTTTAATAGGTTTTATCAGTCCTGACTCCACTGTAGAGGAAGCCTGCAGGGCAGGTGGGGCTGGATACATGCCTCCTGTGTCTTTTAATGAACTACAGAATGCATGTTCACCAGACGTTGTTAGAAGTTATGAATAAGTGCAACAACATGTGTTGGAAACTTGCACTGATAAAACAACTCCTGACATTCATTCTGAAGTTATTTGGCATGATGCAACCGGTACGTTTCAGTTCATCACCTTAACTCAACATGTGCACAGTTCCACAAAATTATTATGGATACAACAAGTATTCTGTGTCATTCTTGCTATACTACATGCACTTTTCTTCCTCTCTACCTCATCTCCTGTTTACTCTGTGTTGGTAACACAGTAATAGACAGGAGCTCATATTCAAGTAAAATACATATCTTTGCTGCCATCTGGTGGTTTTAAAAACACAAAATATGGCGTCACGAAGTTAACCCTTTGACACACTAGGAATATATCAGTATAACCCAACATTTAAGCAATAACATCACTTGCATTAATGTTACACAACCAGCCACACAACAGTTATGGGAATACCGGGAGGCAGATTTGGAGTGCAGCACATTAAGATTCTGCTATGTTTACACAATGTTGCACTGCAAATCTGCAACCATCACATCATGTGCCACAAATGTCCTCCTGAAAATCAACATCTCCCATTACCTCAAAGCCAAAAGAAGGAAGTCATGCAGGTGTTTGTTGACACAGATCAAACAGTCCGGTGGGAAGAGATACAGCAAGAAAACACAACAGTTATGTGTCCAAGACATCACAACTTTTTCATGTTTTTCCCTTGTAAGATTCAGATGACTAGGTAATCCTGAAACATAACTGGGTCACATAATCGTACTGACAGGGAGATTTACTACAGGTGTAAGGATATGTTGTGAGGAGGAATAGATCATGATTTTATGAGTTTTAACCATTTAATGCAAAAACATGAAGTACTTAGTGCCGCACTTAATCATAATTTAGATTTTTCCTTTAAAATGACTTTAACGATTATTAGATGATCCAAATTGTTTAAATTTTTTTTCTTTTGATTGACGGTTAATCAGATTTACTGCTTATCTCCTTCACTTATTATCTCCATCACTGCTTGGGCGTCATGACGTGGGATCTGCTCATTGGGATGCATCAGTTGCAAGTCAGGTCACCGAGATGAGGGGCATATCTCCAGTTTTATCACTTAACATATGGTGAAGTGGAGAGGGAGCGTTAGGTGCTGCACAGGTATGTAGACAGGTCTGTTGGTAAACAGTGCAGCTCATCCACTCTTTACCTCTTTAACACAGAGGAGCCATGAGCCATCACATATTTCAGGCCCTTATCAGATGACCGAAGGGTAACGTGAGCAAGCTGAGGTTACCCATATACTGTCTAACGTCCTGGCAGCACATGTGTGCCTCTTCAAATGAAAGAGATATCTACACGATCTTGTATGTCTGACATACCCCTTAGGCTACGTGTTGTACAGACGCACACTAGCAATTTCCTAAAGGGCAGCATTCTCTTTGTAAAACAAATTTGCACTTGTTGCACTTTCCCCTAATGTTCCTTCAACTCATCCCTAATCTGTTACACACAGACTTGAGAACTACTTAAAGCACCTGATCATTCACAGACATCATTTACAGAATGCTGTTCTTAAAATCCAGTACACCTACAGCCCAGGACTCAAACAAACTCACAATTTATCCCCAGTGACTTACCCCTGATTGAGGTCGGGCTGAACTTCTGCTGGATGCTCGAGCCTCTCTGAAAGCGCCTCTGCTGCTTCGGTGTCAGGACAGTGTGCGTCTGTGTTGGAGGTTGATGGCTCGACTGCCACCTGCTCTTTCACCGTCCTCTCGCCGTCTCTGCTGTGAGTGATTGTATCCACCCCCTCACTGCTCTGCAGGGCGCTATTGTGTTGGGTCTCTGTGGCATGTGATTGCAGCTCGGAGCTGCGTGTTAAGGTGCCCGTGACAACCTCTGCTCTGGCAGCAGAATCTGAGACTGCACCTGTCACAGCATTACTGTCGGTGATTACATTTGCTTCACTGGCTTCCCCTCTCTGGTCTGCAGACAGGGAAACTTGCTCCTCTGCCTCTCCAGATGTGGGTGTGATCACATCTTCCTCTCTTGTGTTACTGGAAGCAGCACATGTATATTCTGAACTCTCGATGTCTTCGTGAGGCAGATATTTTATCTCCTCGCTTGGGAGTTGCTCCTCTGCATTGAGGGGGTCTTCTGTTTCCAAGACCCTGGTCTGGTTTCCGTCTGACCACTCCCCCTGCACATGCGGCTCACTGGAGGGTGGAGCAACCTTGCATACCATCAGTGTGTTCACCTGCTGAACCGGTGTGGCCGGTAACTCCTCCTCTCCACCCTCCTCCCCCTCTTCTTTTATCTGTGGCAATGCTGTGGTTGCTACTTCTCTCTCCTGATTCTCTGCATCACTGTTTGCAAGAAACTCGGACGTTTCCATTTCGTGTACTTGGGTTTCTGCCCTCTCACCTCTGAGCTGTTGCTGCACTTCAGTTTGACAATTAGCCTCCTCTTTCTTCCTCTGTCCTTCGTGACCCACATTGGCTCCCTCTCTTGGCATTTTAACAATTACCACTTTCAATTCTCTCTCATCTCCCTCGCTTACTTTTTTTTCTGCAATCTCCCCCAGCGCCATCTCTTTCATGCCATCCACCACACAGATGCCTTCTCTCTCATCCGTTGTGTACATCTCCCCTTCCCTGCCCTCCTCTGCATTGTCCTCTTCAGCACTGTAGTAGATCTCCATGGCACTGCCATCATCTGATCCCACGCTCAGATAGGCCGGGCTTAAGGGCCCCTCACCCCCGTCCGTCAGTCCAGAGCTGGAGGCAGCGTAAAAACTCTCTGTTGTGTCGATTTTTATCTCCAGTGCGTGAAATGCACTCATTTTATCAGGGACGGGAGAGGGACAGCCAGAATCAACGCTCACCTCGTCAGTGACTACCTCTTTGACCAGGATCACTCTCTGTTTGGAGTCAGTAACCTGAGCATTAGTCCCATGGGATGTTACATAGTCAGAAACAGGAGGGGCAGAGTCACGAATGAAGCTAAAACCATCTGATTCCACCTCTGTGTGGGAGTGGTTCAGCTCTTTACTGACCGATACAGAAGCCGAACTAAGAGAGGAAGGGAGATATCTGTGGTGCGCGTCTGTCTCTGTTTGAAGATCAGTAGCAGGGGAACTTTGGTAAGGTGTAAACGTGTAATGTTTGTTGGTATAACTACTTTCTGTGTCACCCACTCTCCCAGCATCAAAGTCATGCAGCGATGACAGGCGAGAGTATATCACGTTCGATTCTGTGTGGCATTCATCGAGAGTTTTAACCACGATGGGCTCAGATTTCATATATCTCACCTCCGTAGAGATTTGATGCGTGGGCTTCAAGAGGGATGACATAACCTCAGAGGTGAAACTCTGGGGGAAAAGTGACTCATACAACTCTCCATAAACTGCATCTTGACTGTAAGGAAGAGTGCTCTTTTTGCTGCTAACAGTCAAGGCTGCGGTGATACTCTCGACAGCTTCAGCAGCAGATCCCTCAGTGCCAGAAACTGAGTCTTCTTCTTCGTGGATGTTGGCAGGATCCGAGTTGTCATCATCACTGTGAGGAACAGGGCTTGACTCTACAACCGAGGCATCGGTTTTGGAGTCGACACATGTAAGGGAGGGTTCTCCACATGGAGCTGTACTGTCAGCTGTGTCAGGGGCATCAGGCTGATGATGTGATAATGTAACACTGGCAGTTTCAGCAAGAGAGATTTCTGCTTTTGTATAAGACTGCTGGGGGACACCATTATCACAAGGGCCGCTGCTTGTGCAGACGGAGTCGACAGGTGCTGCTGTGCGATCCGAGGTGTCAGGCACAATTAGCGACTGACTAGCTGGAAGGCTGGGTGCAGTCTGGTCATCAACGACAGAGATACTTTCGGTATGAGTCGCAGTCACACATGATTTGTCATCACTTTTGGATGAGTTGTTATGAGCAGGCATGTACACTTGCCCATCATCCAGCTGGAGCTCAGGAATGGAAGCGAGTGGTGCTTTAGGCGTTTCCTCCTGCAGATCCAACAGATCCAAGCCATTGGTCAGCAGTTCCTTTGATTCTGCCTGGGTGTTTATTGTGAGATATGACTGTGATTGGTCAGGAATGGTGAAGCTTGATTTTGACTGGTTTGTGCCCACAGGGGGAGGAGAGGGAATGTCAAATTGATCACTGGTGTCAAGTTCCGGTTGAGACATGCTGAACACTGTCTCCGTGTTGGTCTCAGTTAACTCCATCTGACTGAGGTCCAGAGGGGTCTATAATAAGATCATTTACAGTTTCCCACATTAGATACCGAGTGTTTTGTAATGAAGTATTTTGACAGATGTGATAATCATTTGTAGCTATGGATAAATTACCCCCAGTTCGTGCCTCCTGAATATTTTCATTTCGTTCCAGCCAGTTATTCTAAAGGATAAATCTTTGCTTATCCTTGAAAATACATTATATATGAGAAAAATGATGAAAATAACAGAAGAAAACAGTATACCATGTATAAATATGCCTAATAGTATTTTCTCTTAACTTATACATTTGTCATTTATGCCCATCATGTTTTTTTGTGACATTTAGAGAAAGCATGACTGGATGCATCTTCCAGAAAGACAGATGCTTAGCTCTGCAATGATAATCTATATAACTACATAAATATAATAGTTATCCATCAGGGGGCACAAACTGGGGCTATGGATAAGTGAAACTAAATATTATAAATCCTATAGCTTGGCGGGCAGCTAATGCGTAAAACATCTCAAAGTTACCGCAAAAGTAAGGAAACATGATTTTGTCACACACAGATTTGAGGAAAACTACACTCAGCGAACAATGTTACCTCTTCTTGCTCATCAATGCCTGAGTTATGAAGGCCAAAAGCACTCTTGGAGATGTTCTCCTCATCCTTCTTCTTCCTCTTTCTAAGACCAAAGGTAAAAGTAGCGAACCTGTTGGGCTTACGGAGGTCCAACTCTGAGTAGCTGAATTCTTTGCTCTGAGAGGAAGAGAGAAAGATGGAGAGATGAACAGTGAGATGGAAATGGAGAGAAATACATGAAATGCAAGACAGAATTCCATTGTCTTTATCAACACTCATAGGTTTTTTTTTACTAAAAAGTATGTCTTACTGTATATACAATCCCAGACACAACTTCTTCTCTTTTTTTGATGTTGTTTTTTAAAAAAAACAAACAGGCCTAACCATTTTCCGGCCCCTACCTAAGGCTAATCAGAGACTTTCAAACCCTTCTTCTCTCTGTGGTAAGAAAGAAGATATTGCACAATGAAGAATTATTCCACCACAAAGGTTATGAGTTCTTTGACTTGTAAACAAGAGTTGACACCCTAACTTCATTCCAAGCATTAAAAGCTGCTCCACCCTGAAAAAAAATGAAAGACAAGTAGAACATGATCTACTCAACCTAGTAGTAGCTGCTGTGTCAGATAGTTTGGTTTGGTAAGCAGTTTCTGTTAAATATTCCTGCTTTTACAGTACTTGCTTCAGTGTACTGTTACATATGCTTTCGGTTACGATATGCCAAAGTTTTCCTGCATATGTCATAACAGGCCATTCCTCTGCAGATAAAAATATACTAAGCGTGCTGTTGATGGAAAAACACTGATCGAAAAGATAAAGGTGATGCTATGCATATTCTGTTGAACCGTGATGACAATGGAGAATGGAAAACAAAGCTGTCTGTCAATGCAATCTGCCAGATTTTGAACTGGGTGTGCCTTTGAAAATTCTTCCTTCTCTGATGGATAGTCTGAAAAGTATGAGAAGCTAAGACAACAATCAAAGTGTGAGTGTGGGGTGGGTGGACAGGGTTTACTCTGTGACACATCTAAAGGCTGGTGCACTGAAGCAGGTTTGTTTAACAACATGCATGTTATATTCATGAAAAACAAAGCCAATAAAAAGGGAGGCATAATAATGCTCAGAGAGAGATATACAGCCACACACAAAAAACTTTGACCTTTTTAGTAATTAATAATCATTGTGAATCCAGAGGCCCTACCACCAAAACAGAATATTCCTTTTACAGAGGAAAAGTTGAATGAATAAGCAGCGACATGTACCCTTACTCAATGTACACACTCAGGAGTTTTAATACTGCAGCATTAATTGGTCTGTTATGATTAATAGCCTGTGGTAGCTAACACTAGCAAATTTTCAATAGATATAGTTTAAAAACTGATTTAGGTTAGCAAGTTTATAATTCCTCTGTATTTTGCTACGTTTTAGTGCTTGATGTTATCTCCTTATTGGCACTTGAAGAAAGAAGGAAGAAACAGGAACATCTGCAGATCTCAGCTAAAAGATCATAATCAGTCATATCTTCATCACATTGCTGCTTAGAAAAGCACTGGCGCCCTCTTCTGGAGGCAATTAACAACTGTTGTAATGTTGTAAAATGTTGTATTTTCACCTGCTCCCCTGTCAAACTCATGGCCACAGTAATGCTGATAAAAAGAAACTCTACCATCACAAACAAAGAAACAACAATCACAAGTGGCTTCCCTGAACCTGAACAGAAAGTCCGTTTTTTGTGATTTGGTGCCCTCGAGAGTCACCAGCAGTCAGCGGCATTTCTCCAACACAGCTGAGACTAGAAGAACATGAGTATGGTTAAATAATAACACTGAAAAAATATGATTTTGAGAGGGTACTCATGTTTCACAAACAAAATTTTACCCCCAAGAACAGTGCTGTCCGGATAGGTTATCAATCCCTTAAGAAGTCAGAGTGAGAAAAGCAACAAATACTTTCAACAACAATTAACCTATACAGAATCCATAATATGTCATTTCTGTAATTTCATCTATACCATCACATAGAATGCATTGCAACAGAGAGATGAAACTTTCTACTCGGTGTGCTTGGTGTTAGCTGCCCTGGAGAAGAATATGGAGTTTTATCTGAGTATCAGGCTGCAGACAAAGAGACAAAGTTTTCATAGGCATATAGACATAATCCTTGGTGCAGCAGTGACTTGAACTGATGAGGAAGATGGTGACTGGGGATAATGTCAGGGCGGGGCACAGAGGTCAAATTTGGCACTGGTTACCACTCTGCCAAACAGGCAACACCTTTCGATTGCCACGGTTGAAGGAACAGTTGCCTTAATTAGGCTGCTTATGGAACAGTCCTGTGTAATTAAAGCCCATATTTTCTCTTTGTGCGACATACACCCAGAATTATGGATTTCACCATGAACCATGATAGTGAGTCAGTTTCTACCTATATTTCTTTTTAAGTCAGGTTTTCTTTAATGACTTTTCCTTTTTTTAAATTGGAGGTGTCAAATTAATACTCATGGTACCATACTGTATAAAGCCTTTCTATTTGATTCTGTCCTCTAAAGAAAGACATTGTAACATGTATCCGTAATACCTAGAGATAAAACACTGTTCCATACTTCGGCTTTCTTGCTTACTTTAAAAACATAAAAGGCAATCGTTTGAAATAAAAAGGTATAATTATTCACATCAGATTCAAGTAAACTGGGTGCTATTTTGAATGCACAAGTATGGCGTCGTGTGCATGTTGCTTGCTGAAACTTCCACTCTGTATTCACGCACACGTCTCCACACGTTCATCCTCGACAGGGTCCAGTCTCTTTGCTTGTCAGATACTGAAAGGTGGACTGTCCCTCATTTTTAATAACTACCTATGAAAATAGATCAACAATGAAAACAGCATAACTGACCTTTGACCTGGGTGCGGTGCTGTAAAGAGAGGACCTCTTTTTGTCCGAGGTGGTGCTGTCAGGCCAGGCCTCTCCATCCTCGGTGGCATCATTGTGCTCAGCAGCACTGGTGGGGTGGGGTGGGGGGCAATGGCACAAATGTGAAATTAGTAGAATGTCAATCTACTTAAGAACATGGCAATTAAAAATAGAATTTTTTAATGTTCGTAATGCCACAATGAGATGGTTGTGGAAACATATACATTTGTCTCATCATGTCATGTAATAGGAACCTGTGAAAATAAGGGAAATATGCTGCTTAGCAAAATAAAGCAGTGAATCAGTGCTTAGGGAATGTTGAATAGAACCGGCTAAGCAGAGAATGAGTTTGTGTGTCCTAGAGCAGCGTTCCATGCTGTTGACTTTTGTTTAGAGCAAGGAAAAAAAAAATACATGAACATAAAAAAAAACATGTTTGGTATCTGCATTGTGTGCCACCCAACATAAGATTTTTTTTTTAAGTGAAACTCAAGACTTTTGGCTTTGATCAGACTTTAGCTCCATGCCCTGGGATGCTGGCGTGAGTGTGCAGCAGAGCAGGGTCTTCAGAGACAGCAGAGGGGCCCCATTAATAATCATGAGCCATCATCACATCAAACAGAAGCTACAAGGTCTCTTTACACAGACACACACACACACAGCTTGTTTTCCTTCACACACCTGGATTAAATAGGAAGCCAGGATAAGCAAACATTAGTAGCCATGCCACATTATAAATCCCAGTGTGACTAACTTCAACAACCATGCATACATAAATGTGTGCACATAGCAAACATGCACAATAGACAAACATAATTAGACTGCTACCAAAATGTTGCGTGAATCAGTCAGGTAAACAAGCACTGAAGAGTGAGAGAAAAATAAGCTGTTTTCTTTTCAGACAGGAAAGATGTCCAGAGATAAGAGGATGAGTCATATCCGTCTCTGGGGATCCTGCATGTTGACACATAAACGAACATTACCAAGGGACACATTCAAAGCCTCTCACTGTGTGGAATTGCAACACCTGTCACTCAGAAAAACAAAAATCCTCATTATGTATGTCTCTATATGGATGAAGTCCAACAGGATGTGCTGAGCGATCAGTCCCTTCTGTTTTTCTCTGGCTGCATAGGTTAATGTGAGACTCTTTGTTTGGATTAGAACAAGACCGATAGCGGGCGAGGGAGGGAGCTGAAGTGAGGCGAAACCTGCACATTTGCGTAACATCTTTAAATACTTGCTGCAGCCAAACCACATACCCTCTGTATGCAAATGGCATAAAATAGGCTTTTGGGAATTTTGGCAAAGCTTACTCACTACACCCGACTGCTGCATGTGCAACAAAAGCAGCTATAACCTTCATCGTGTGCGGTGAATCATTACGCCTCTTTGACAACGTGAAAACACATCCCTGCAGTGCCAGCAAAAGACTTACCACTCCTCAACTCCGAACTCACAGAGTGCTGCATGCCAAAGCTCAAAATTGTTTACCCTCATGTCCCTTCACAACTCCTTTCACACAGCACACATACCTAGTTAAATCATTATAATGCCAATAAATGACTAAATACTGTTTGCAGAGATGGAAGTGATCCTTCCACTGAACAAGGGGTCGCCTATATCTTTTGTCCTAGTGTTACTTTATGTTGTCAGCTCAAGAATTCTTGTCACTTGTAATCAATACCCCTGTTAAGCCAAGACAAATGGGCTGAACAGAACATACTGTATATAAAAGAGCTCGACAGCAGTATTGTTGATTTTCCAAGTCAAAGACCACCATTGATTTTTTTTTACTGACAGAGCCACTGTGTGTTTAGCTCCACTGACTCCTGCTTTATGATTTTTTTCTGCTGCTGTCTGACCTGTCCTGTCCAGGGTGGATGGGCAGACAATAGTGAAGAAAAGCACAATTTCACCTGAGCATAAAGTCAAGATCAGATTGTTAATATGATAAAAATAACAAAATAAATCACAAAAACATGCACTGCATGTCCTCTGCAGTTAGTGCTGTGGGGACTGCGTGGGTCCACTTATTAGATACCAGCAGGTTGTTGGGACACCAGTACACACTGACACGCATGTGCACTTTCTGATTAACACATTATTAAGTCCATAAACCAAAATGAGGTCTGTAAAGTGACTGTCAATTTATCAGCCAATATAAAGACATGTCAGTATTATTGTCTGTGTCAATACAAACTGTGGTCATGAGTCAGTCTTTAAAAAAAAGGATCAAATTTCAAAAATGCTGGTTTAGCTGTTTATTTAAACTCAGTTTATGTAACTATTGTGTTACCTTCATTAGACTTCCGACACAAAGAAAAACAGGTTCCACTATACAGTGACTTATTTTACACTCAGCTGCCCTGTATAATGTCAGACACTTAAACACAGCTGAGTTGAGAAATCTGAGCTTCAACTGTGACTAAGATGTTGCCAATGTGCATCCCAGGGCACAGTGATCTGTGCGTTTGTGTCATTGATTAGTAGTTTCATGACAATGCAACAGGCATGTGGAGTTGCAGGTTCGTCTAAAGTATGTCTATTAATCTATCAGGAGCTCGAGAAATCTACACCAGGTAAACCTCTGGGTGTGTTTGACTTGAGAAGGAACCTTGAGTGCTCCCTCTGCAATTCAGCAGGAATTAAGTTCCTAAATAAAGTCCAATGTGACTTTGACATCCCCTTGAACTGTACGAAAAATGCTTTGAAGTCAAAACAAACATTTTTCAAGATGCTGAAATCCTCATATAAAACCCTGGACACAGCCTAAAACTTAATCCTTAAGTAACGGCAAAAACAGATTTAGTCTATGTCTGGGCGCTCTGATCTAAGGACATTTGTCTGCAAGGTCAGTTATTCAAGATGCGCTCATACACTGCAAATGGCTTTAAAAGAAAGCTAATACAATAACTCATTAATGTTTTCCAAAAGTAATTGTGTCTGACTATAAGTGGATAAGAGGCTATTAAGAAGAATGACATATTATCCCTTTATGCTTATTTCATTTATAGTACCTCTGTCCTTCATATGAATATGGATGCATAACTGGACACTTGCTGCATGTTATTGTTTATTATGGTAAACTGAAACCTCTACACTCTGTTGAACCTTACACTTGTGTAACCCCTGTGTATGCACGACTCCTGTGTGCAAAGGCGGTTCTCGCAGTGTCAGCCCATCATTTATCTTTCTCTCTGTGCAAACACAAGCTGTCACTTGGTCTGATCTACACAACCTCATGCACAACATGATTACACTATCCAGGCATGTGACTCGTGGCTCAACCAGCACGTCACCTGTGCGTATATGCACAGCTCTTTGCTTATATACGTCGTGAGGGGTTCAAACACCGTGCGTTACTCCTTAACAGGATAAGGTACTCAGTGTTTAACACATCCAAGCTGAATTTCTAGTGATGTGTGAGTATATCTTGTTTTTATAATGCTGTTAAGTGGCCAAGGGGCGCAATTTCAGGGTTAAGTTGCACTTGACCTTTACACCCACACCACACTAGTCCTGTCAATAGCTTTGACTATATGTGGTATGAAAGTGTAAGTGTAATGTAAAGGCTATATGCAAAATGCTGTCTGATACAATCAGAACTGAGCGGCGCTCAGTTGCTGTTTGATGTCTTCACCCATTGAGCTTGGTGAGTCCAGTCCACTGAAAATAGCACAGATGAAGCAAACAAACATGAAGAGTCACTGTTGGATAAGTTCTGCTTATCTGCCCATTTTGGCTAATCACAAATGCAGTCAGAGGAATTTAGAAACATAGCTCTCTGTTTAAGGATCATAAGGATCACTGTTAAAAGTTGATTATAAAACTCTTTGGCGAGCAGACTTTGATGTTTACAATTGAGCAATTTGCCAGATGGTCATTCTCGCTCTGGTTAGAATAATGTGTTTATTGCTTGGCTGTAAAACAGCCGGCCTGCAGCACATGAATGAGTGTGGTGTTCACAACGTTTGAGGCATCGTGGCTTAGATCTTGCATCTTTTTCACTCTTCTTGTAGTACTTTGCCATCAGTCTTTATCTTGCTGTTTTGTTTACCATTCCATTTTATCATTAAAAATTTTTATCAGTGCACCAATAAATCTTTCTGGTCTTTAAAATGTCTGAAAATAGTGACAAATGTTCAACACAGTTTCCCATAACCAAAGTGGAATCATTCAAATTGGTTATTTTGTGCAACTCACAATCCAGAATCCCCACTTTATATCATGAGACTATGAAAGCCCCAAAAATAATCACATAATGAGCATGATCCTTTGGGGCATTGTGACATACCCCTTTTCAAACAAGTGCAAAAAGTTTAATGTTGCCATTCATTTGCTCATTTTGCTTGATTGCACAATGAACTGGAAGAATGGGCCGAATTTCACAGTGCCCCCTTTTCAACAGCCATGTCTGGACAATGATATCCTCTAATTTACATGTATAAAATCTAGGTAAATTGAAGGAAATTATGGTGTTGACAGTAATGTCACTATCACACCCCCGACCCCATAAAACACTTACATCACTGATGATGTATGATGGCTGATGAGTCCAAACCTTCACACAATCTATATAGTTTTTGCATGAGCTGGCGCGGGACAATAAAGACTAAAGGAACAGCGTATGTTCATTTATAACTATCTGAACTGTGTGCACGTTTGGAGCAGGTAGTGGGTGCTGGGGGTTTATCTGCAGCTGTATTTCTGCGCCTCCAAACGCCAACATGCACGGACGCTTTGACAACAGCTCGACACGTTGCAGCCATTACCTGAGCACCCGCTGGCTCGCATCAGCCGACTTCTCGGGGGCAGAACTCTTCTTTGACTTCACCTTGAGCTTCGGGAACTTAAACTTCTTCCTACCTCCCTCCCCTCCGTCCTTGCTCGCATCCTTCTCCGCCGACTTGTCCAAGCTGGTCTCGCTTCTGGAGAACAAACTTTTCAGAGACCTTCTGGATGGGCTCTTCTTCGCCATCGCTCATCGAATGGCAGTTTGGCAGTCTTTCGAGAGTGTCACGTCGACTATTCCGCGGACGATGTAGTCATTAAAAGGCCGATGAAAAAAATGGTCGCGGGGTGGAAAATAAAACAGCTACACGGATGGCACTCGTTGACAGGTGACAGCTGCTTCTGCCGCTTCATTTTTCTGTGCAGCACGCAGGTGTGGCGACACGCCCCCCCGGGCAGAAACACCCACAACCCAGACAGCCTCTCACTTGGTCCACTCTTTAATTATGCAATGAAGTTTTTCATTTCGTTCATTTTAATGGCCCCTTATGGGTCAGGGTTATCTTAAGTAGCTTGTACCCCTCAATCGCCTAATCATGAGGCTAGGATTCATACTATGTGTGAAATTTTAAAACAAATTCTTCAAATCCATCAACAAGTATCAATCAACTTTCTGGGAATTCCCTAAGAACACCCCCAAGGACCCAATTAGGGCAGATTATTACTTAATAGATATTTTATAGTCATCTGCCCAGAGAAATGTATTTATATAGATTAGGTATCTTGCATATACTACAATTATAAAATATGTGACCAATTTCAGTAGACAAACCGTGACATCACGGTGGTCTCTATGCAGTTGATCACAAATCTGATTTATAAGGGATCTAACAACTTTCTCCATCACTGGTTTTACGTGTGTTGTCACTGTGCTGAGGTAAGGGTTGGTGTTGTCTCCCTCTGGTGGTGGGAAATGTGCATTTCTCTGCCAGGAAGTGACGCCATGAAAACGCCAACCTGCTCAGCTTTCTGAAGCAAATGCGCAGGAAAGGCCTCATTATGTGTAATTTAAAATAGTAGAAAACAAACGTTATTTTCCTCACATCTTGAAGAGAAAGCAGGATATATTTCTGGGACTAGTTCCGGCCAAACGACGTGGTTGGATTAGGTAAGCGGTTTTCGGCACTCGCCTCCAGCTAGCATGCTAACAGGCTAGTGGCTAGATAAGTCGCTCCGCGGTATGATTCCTTATTGTTCAGGCTCGGCACAGATGAGCTCCTTCTCTCACTCATGTAAAAACGCTGCCCCGTCTTTATTATCTTAAGTTTGATACGTACAAGAATTGAAGTTTGGGTTCATGGGTTTTATTAACAAGTACAGTATATATAGATAGAGTACATTTCATGTAATATCGTTTTGAAATTATTTTGTGCTGTGTGGTTAACAATTGTGGAGTGCAACTAAGTACATTTACTTAAGTACTGCAATTAAGTACCCCGCATATTTCGACTTTAATGCCACTGTATACTAATACTACTGAGTACATCACAAAGAGTAAGTAGTATTACATCCCTTTGCCACAGATTTGTGTAGCGATGGCAGCTCCCTTGCCTCAGAAGCCGGGGATGGCAGGCATGCCCCCTCAGCAGCAGCCGCACCTGCCCCCCAGCGGTGTCTCAGCCCAGGGTCAGCAACCGATGCCCCCCCAGGGAGCTCTGAGAGAGATCTCCCCAGTATTCCTCTGTCGGATTGGGCAGGAGACCGTCCAGGACATTGTTACTCGCACCATGGAGATCTTCCAGATCACACGAGCCACACAAGTAATGGACGTTGCCATGTGTTTTATGCTGTCAGCTCGCTGTAGATAATGTGTTTTTAACAAAGAAACATGCTGTATGACAGTGTAATGCCACGTTTTGCCAAAGTCAGCCCAGAGACCTTTCTCAATTGGCAGAATTTTCTGATGGACATACTGACCAAGTGGCGAGAACTGAGTACAGTATGTTGTATCAAAACTTTATTTGACATCAAGTATGCACAGACTTTCCAGTTTAGTAGAGACTCTTTTGCAGTCAAATCATTTCATATACACCAGTCCTCCCATTAGTCCAACCATTGTAAAACCTGTTCAGTTTTCATCGACATAAAGACTACAGTCTAAACATGTTACCTATTATATGTTTTTATCTGCCAGTTGTTTTGTCCGCCTCTACATGGATGAGCAGGCCACAATATTAGAAATATTTTTGTATACATCTCTTAATAACCTTTCTGCTGACAGGGTTCCTTTGTCAGTCTGCAGTTGTCCTGTCTTTCTTTCCAGCATTTCTGCTTGGCATGCTTGTCAACATCTGTCTTACTCATCCCTCTACCTGATCTGTGTCTCTAATTGTCTCTCATTGTGTTTCTCAGTGCGTCGCTGTCTCCTTCCAGCTTGTCCTTGTCCATTAAACTGAGTTTTTTTTTCTTCCTGAACTGAAAACTCGCAAAGTAGCAGCCTCAGGACTGTAGACTTTTGTTGGCATGCCTCTTTACCCAGGCTTGATATATAATCAACGACATTGCCATTTTAACCAGAGATGTACACGGGGCATTAACTGATGTCAGACGTTGTGTGTCTCCGATGTAGCTCCCTAATGGTGTGACTCAGAGCCAGGCGATGTACCAGGACCGCTTTGGGAAGCTCCAGGAACACCTACGGCAGCTCGCCCTGCTCTTCCGAAAGCTTCGGCTCCTGTACGAACGCTGTGTGGAGATGACCTCTGACCTGCAGGAAGGGCCAGCAGAGGTTAGGAGGACGCCCTCAATTTCTGCTTAGATACCAGTTTAATTTAAAAAAATACATTTCACCATGTATTATAATGTGAAGAGGAGACTTTTGCAGAAAATTGATTTTTACTTTTTCTGTCCTTTCAGCCGGGCTCGATTGAGAACAAACCTGTCAGAGTATTCTTTGCCCTTTCTTACACTGTTTTGCTATGTATCCAACCCAGATTCATTCTAACAAAGGCAGACAAAGAGGAGCCATTTAAAAATGTCTTTGTTTGTATTCTGTCTTCAGCTCGTGCCATATGTGGGAGAGGAGCTGGTTTCTGTCAAAGTGGAGCCCTGCAGTCTTGCTGTCAACCAGGAGAGAAAACAAGTTCTGGAGGTGTGTTTCACTTTTCTCTCTGTCTGAAGTGACAGTTAATTATTAGTGTTTAACTGCCAGAGTTTGCAAGGCCTTGGAAAAAAATCATTCCACATATATTTTTTCCAAGGTAGAATAAGGGAACAGAGATCATCAGCAAAAGCCTCTAGGTGGCAGTGCCGACACAGGCCAAATTGGCTGCTTGGTGTGCCGGGCGAAAAAGCAAAAATAATTCAAAATCATCCTACACTATTTGCAAGTAAATTTTCAGACTCAGGATATTTTTTCCCGTTTTCACGTGTCTTGTGGCTCACCTGCAGAAGGTACGTCAGAAGAACCAGGAGATGAAGGTTCTAATGGACCAGATGAGGAACCTGCTGTGGGACGTCAACGCCATGCTGACGCTCAGGAAATAACTCCTCATTAGATCCGCTCTCTCTTTAAGAGACGGATCTCGCCACAGGCGGACAGACTCCATAAAGAGACAACGCCAGATGAGGGAGCTTTTGGTGGATTTTGGCTGTGGGACTTCCTTCTTCAGTGCACCTCTGATGTGTTGGTGCTTTTGTCACAGAAACTCACAACTATTCAACATTTCTGATATATTGAAGCTGTTGAGGGGAGAGATAGGATGTGGTTTAAAAGAAAGCTAAAAAAAAAGTTACGCTTGTTTCAACCTGATACACTCCAACTTCCAAAAGGTTCTTTTTTCTTTTTCTTGCACAAGTCAGCCGACAACCAATTTGGTGATTGCCAAGTGCTCTACAACTGTTTTTGGTCTCTCTGTAGATTAGAATAAGTGATGGACCTCTGTTTTTATACTTTTTAAATGATGAGTTGAAACCCATATTGCTGCAGGTCAAAAACAAACTGTTTTTTTTTGTGTCTATTCACAGTGTCTTGCCCCAGGTGCTGACCTGACACCCGACAGACTTGAATTCACTGCAAATAATTCTTGCAGAAAAGCACAGAGGCTGATCGGATGACTGTGTGAATAGGAACAAATGCCCTTATTATTCTCTGCTGGTTGTTAAAATGCTATTGGTTCAGAATTAAAATTAACCCCTTGGCAGCTATGTATCTCAGGTGTTTTGTATGTGTGTGTGTGTGTGTGTGTGCGTGTGCTTGCTTGTGCGTGCTTGATGAGATTAGCTTCTTGAGTGTGAGACAGCACACCTGTTTACCCTGAGGGTTTTGAGACTTGCTTGCCTGTGAATTTATTTTTGTAAAAACCCTGTGACAAAAGGTAGGCCTACTGGGTCCATTGTGATATGTATAAAATAAACTTTCAAAAAATGTACGTTTCTGAGTTCTTCAGCCCCCCCCCCACTTTTTTGGGGGGGATTGTTGGATTTTGAGCGAGATTGTCAGACAAAAACAATGTGAAAATGTCACTAATGGCCGATGGACATTGTACCTATTTCTTTTCTGACATTTCATAGAACCATCAATTAATTGAATAAGTAATGAAAATTAAAATGTTTAGTTGTAGTACTAGTTGAAAACAATGGAACTATAAGATCTTTGCTGAAAATATACGTCCTAGACTTCTCTGTGTGGAGTTAAGGGAGGAAAACAACCTCTAATGGTTGGCAGCAGTGCGCCTGTGTTTGCATTTACAAACCATTTTATTGGTTTTACAGTTAGCATTTTTGATGTGAAATGATCTGTTTCCTTGGCAACAGTCCCTGCGCAGTAACGTTGAGACGCAGCCGAAGTGCATGGCACCGATACCAGTCCCTCGGGTGCTTCTGGCATGAGATAGCGGTTCCCTTCTTATTGTCACGGCAATAGCACCGACATCAGAAGCGTTCGCGCGTGTTCCTTTTATTTCAAGTCCAATACAGATTGTCCTTTCTCAGTGAGAGGCCTGATTACATGGACTCTTTCAAGGGTCCCTGAAGTTCCTCCTTTGTCCCACCAGACTCATGCAGGTGGGAGAATCGCCTGAAGCCCCTTTCAAACTTCATAGGCCCTTTTCTCTTCATATTTATATGCAGGTAGTCCAGAACAGTCCGCCAGGGTCTGTCTGGTGAGTGTACTTTGTCCATGATGCAATTGGACCGTTTTGTCCACATCTCAGACAATCCTGTTCTTGACTGTCCACCAGTGACTGGTCCGAGTGTCCTAAAGGGCCCCTCGTCCAGACCTCCCACGCTCCCCAGTCTTTCAATTTCACGCCCTCTCCAGGTCTTTGTACTTCTTGCGGAGTACAGACACTTGATCTTTGAAGAGCACGGGGTCCAAGCGGAACTGAGAGTGAACCAGAGGCATGTAGCCAAACCAGTTGGCGAAGGTGTTGATACACTCCTGCCGCTGGTTGAAGTGCTCCGGGTTGGCCCAGGGGACGCTCTTCGTACCCTGAGAGTAAAAACAAGACATTAAGGCCTGTCCTTGGTAAATGGCGTTCTCGGACTTGGCGAATGAGACAAGTGGCCACCTACCTGCGGACTGGGTAACTCTTTGTACTGCTTCCTTTGAGCCACTTTGATTGGCGGCAGGTGGGTTACAGCAGAGACCAGGAAGTTCATCAGGATGTCCTCACAGTTGGAGGTGCGATCCACCAGAGTCCGCAGGGACTGGGGCAGGTAGTGGGAGAACAGGTAATGGTAGTACCTGTGGTGACAGGTGAGTGTGTTACACAATCGTTTGCACTATTACTTTCTACAACCAACGAAACTGCAGGTTCAATTCCAACAGCTGCTGATGTGCAAAAATAAAACTTATATTATGGGTAAAATATAAAGTTTATAAAGGTTTGCTTGATGACTTTGTGTTATACACAACACTTTTTCACACAATTTCAGAATGTAAGTACTGATACAATAAACGTTTCATAGTGACATCAAAAACCTGTCGCTGTGAAACTTTTGGCATTCTAAAACACAAAAACTTGTTCTTTGAGATGTTGATTTCACTGTTAAATGTTAAATTATTGTTTGTCAGTGTGCCCATGTTCTACCTCCTTAACATTAATACACTGCTGCCAGAGGTGGGGTGCGTGACCCTGAAATCAATGCATGTTATCTGTCACATTTAGTCTTAGAAACGGCTTCTTGGCACCAATTTAAAAAACAATTACTGACAGGATCATTGGGCATTTCACACCGACAACCACATGTGTTTTATCACTTTTAGGAGAAATGAGAAATGACTGAAATGTGTTTAAAAAGAATAGAGTTTTTCACAAAAATAACAAGCTGCTGTTTTCTCATTCTGCCAGCCCATTTTCTCTCCATTACACCTGATGCTATCCTTCCCCTCACAGGATTATATTGTCACATCTGTCACCTGATGTTCTCTCACTATTATTAGTGTCTAATCACAATCTTGGGCTCTTATACTTGCACTAACAGTACAATAAATTCCTTTAGCACATCTGCTACACACCTACAATAAAATAAAATAAAAAAGTATCATAGAGAATAAAGAGCTCCCTACATAATTTATCACAGGTGGAGGTCAGCACCTTTATGATAACAGGCATGGAAACATCTCCAGGAAAGAGGAGATGGTGTGATGCATGTTGATGATATGTATCTGGGACAATTTAACCATTTCACCACCAGTGGGTATTGATATTTATAGTGCATGGCGAACCAAACCCCTGTGGCATCATACATGTGTGTTCTATCCTTTCAGTTAACATAATCACAACACTTTACTAATACACTGCACATGACTGTGTGAAAGACAAAACTGAGGTTTCCACAATGAGCAAAGTGCATTCATCTCATTATTATTTCTCTGTTAAAGTGGTGAAAAAGGGCATTTGCGATAATGATCATGAGTCTAAAATATATCACCGGGCCAAACCAATGGGCTGTAGGGATTCAAAGTACCGCATGCATGTTGTATAAGAGCTCACGTCTGTCTGCCACTGCACATATTGACTCAAGGCGTTTATTCAAACTGCTTCAATTAATTCACCCTATTCTATTTCCCTCACCTGGATATGCACATAATTATCCTTGATACTATTTATTCCTGTTTGTTTGTTGCCTACTGCTTCTCAGGTTGATGTTCATGTCAATATGCGCCCCTGCAAAGCTCTGTGAAAGGCAATCTGTTTTAATCAATGTTGGGCCTGTAGCTCTAAATTTAGGTGCGTGCACAGTACATACATGCATCCTTAAATCCTCAACAAAAATATATTTGAGGCTAAACATTAAATGTTGTAGTACAGTGTATTTATGTTATGTAAATAATAAAGATATGGGAATGAATATGGATAATCACGGGGGATGTTACTAGTTAGAGAGGTAAAGGACTAAATCACATACTACAAAATAAAACAGATTTATAATACACCATTTAAAGTTAAATCATGTTTGTTTTTTCCCCTCTACAGTGTTGGTATACCTGTGGTAGAAGGCCGCTCCAGTCAGGACAATGGAGTAGTCGTTGGTCCATTTAGAGGTGTAGCCCCAGGCGCGCTTCAGGGGATCCCAGAAGTGGCTCCTGGGAGGGTACCCAACGATGCGCTCGGGGAAGCTCCGCCACACCAGGAAGGCGAAGTTCACCTACGAGCACAAACAGGAATCTCTTAGATATCATTTCAGGAATGCTGATTTCAAGGACTGCTGCATAACACACTGACACACACCTCACTGGTCAGCAGGACCGTATCCTCATCCAGACTCAGCACTGCTTCTGTCTCTATGGCAACATGAGGTAGGAACCGACTGGTGGTCTGAGAGAGAGGAACATGGCAATAAATTTTAGTTCTGGCACTGTAGGCTATTTGTTGTCTGGCATGCGCTTTGAGAGATTATGAAAACAAGTAAAGTATGTTAAATCAGTAAATCATGTTGAGTGACTGAGATGAGTGAGAAGAGCTATAGACTATGCCTCGGGAGGGAGGGGAGGGGAGGGGGGTAAAATACATAGTGAAATGGATGAGATGGAGAAAAACACTGAGAATGAGTGACGTTTATGAAAGCAACCGCCACACGGATCAGTGGACATGTCAGATAGACACGGATGGGAGGAAGAGACAGAGAAAAATAGACAACTCGGGGAGAGAAGGACCAGAGAGTAAGGGTGATGTGGCGAGAAAGAGAGCAAGACACATAAACAAACTGAGCGACTGACAGTTTGTCACGCTGTCGCTCAGCCGTCAGAGCGGGCTCCAGTGTGAGCTGCGCGTGGCGTAGGCCCTCACCTTCCTCCTGCCGTCTGTCACCGTGAGGGGGACCGGCATGGGGGGCCACTTGCTCCGGTTGGGTGGCGGCTTCTCGCTGTTCCAGAGGATGATGATCTGCAGCATCAAAATATCTCTTTTAGCTCAGTGCTAAAGCTTTAGTATGTAGTGTGGAAGACTGCAATGGTGTTTTCACTTTTTAAAACATTGTCCCACCACTGTGGCCTTGGCAGTGCTACTTTCGTTGTGTTTTAATCTGTGCTGGACTCCATCTTCACAAAACCTTGACAATATACTATTATATTATACGTTCTTCAAAAGGCTCTATTCCCCCTGATTCTGTCTATTCAAAGTATTTCAGCATTCACATATGACTGCAACAGCTGCTAAGTCACAACTGGTTAAGTCCTGTTAAGTCCTGGCTCTGGCTACTAAGTGTTTTCCACACAAAAGATATTATTTTGTGTTAGGCCTTGTGTTCCCTTTTTTATGTGAGGTGGAAAACACACATTTGTGCCTCTGTAACTTTGGTTCATTATCTCTTATATTCATCCAGACTTTTTTTTGGAAAATTTGAAGAGTTATCTTTCAAAGATGACCAAGGTTGAAGAACAATGATCTTCTGGGGGCGTCTGGTAACAGGTTAACAGTTGACCTTTGTGGTTACAACATGTTTAACGTTTGACTGATTTACCTGTGAGCAGTACTTTGACTTGGAGACCACCTGAAGTAGCTTCATGATTGGCTGAGACTGGGAGACCAGCGGGGAGACGGCGCGTGTATGACAGCAGTGAACTCCTGACCTGGACTGACCCCTAAGTGAGGTCATGAAAAAACAATAGAGTAAGATGGTATGTGAAGGTGCAGTTCGAGACAACATCTAAAATACACTGTATCAGTATGTTAGTTCACTGAAGATGTGATAAGCCACGATATGTAAATTTTTGGCACCCTCCTCTGGTGGCATCGAAAATGTCACTGTGGTGGAGAGCAAGCAAGGACTAATTTGAAAACATCAATCAGTGATTTTTAATGGTTTGTATTTATAACATATTTCAGCAGTAGTGCAAAATAAGAACCAAGTGAGAAACAAGTTTTGGGAAATATTTGATTGTATTTTGCTGGTGGAGCTGATCACAGCTCTGACATAACTGCCTCATCACCATCCTCAATGTGCAATCAAAATGTGCATGTTGAGCAGACTGATTTAAACCAAGTATGTGTGTGTGTGTGTGTGTGTGTGTGTGTGTGTTTGTGTGTACCTAATCCCAGGTAGTAGAAAGGGAAATGTGCGAGGTGAGTTGAGTACTCTGGCAGGACCAGCAGACCTCCTGGCAGGGAGTTCCACATGTACTTGTTCCTCGATATGTGAGAAAACACGCGGTCCTTAATGATCTGGACAGTGACACACACACACAAAAAAGGATGACGTTGATGTTAATCTAGTATGAGCCTGCACCCCCCCCCCAAAGATTGTGAATATGGGTCTTTGGAGTTAATGGAGATGCAATTTAGGCCATGACACACTTGCGTTTGTATATGATGGCAATCCCCAATGATATGCTCTGTGCACTTCCATTTTTACACCAACAGGAGGTGTCCACGCAGCAGCAACACCAGCACTGACTCTGAAGCCCTCTGCCTCGCTGACCCCGGGCTGACTGCACAGCTGGCTTCCACAGGGAGAGGTTCCCCCTCTGCATGCTGTATGTATATAAGCAGCTTATCACCAACCTCCAGAACCTCTCCTTTAGTATCTCTAGCATAAATCCCCAGCAGCAAATAGACTAGGGGCTGCCAGACTTGCCTTTATAAACACCGCTCACTGTGTGATTTCTTCAGATTTCACCAGGGTTAAATCTGTGGCATCTCCTTTTTTGATATGCTAAAGTTGACGTTAGCAGTGTGCGTAAAAACTGCTCATATAAGGAGGTTTTTTCTTTTCATGCATGAGCTAACCCTTGGGCTAACCTTCAAATGACTTTCTCTTAGCTGGAGCAGATACCTTTGAAGTACATTCCCTCTCAGCTTGTTCAAAGAAGCAAAAGTTAAAACAATAGATGAACAGAGAAAGAAACCGCATGACCAGACTGGACACTAAACCTGTGAAAATCAGGGGAAAGTAATCTGAGCAGTTCTCTGTTTACTGCAACTACTCTGGTAAAGATGAAACATCTTCTGAACACATAGCCTGATAACAGCGAGCGGCGAGGCAGTAAGTGGCAGGTTGAGACTGATGTTTGCAGAGTAATGAATCACTTCTATACATTAGGGGATTTCTCGGAGACTTGAGGCAGATCGGATGTGGGCTGCTTTGAAAACGTTCAATAGACCTGCAGTGCCACAGAGAGCTGAGGCAGTAAAAGAGTAGAAGCGTGGAGCAGGGGCCAGGATCCAACCCATAATCATCATGATAGAAGGTTGGTTTGACTCAAATGTGAAAACTCTGTTGGAAGGCCTTCTGTGGAAGAGGACTGATGATAGCACACAGGCAGTAAACTGCAGAGAGGTAGCAACTAGGGTTGTGTGCGCAGAAGAAAACCTGTGTTTACAGCAGTGGCTTCTTTTTGTAGATGTTTTTTTCACTGGAGGGGGCAGAGCACTGTACATTCCTGAACAGAACTTTGCAGAGACGGAGAGTATTCAACGTTATAAAACATTTCAATTATGCTTCTGGTCCACACTCAGCCGCCAAAAGCAGCATTGTGGGAGACAGGTCGCAGTCCTAGTGCTGACTTGAGGTCAGATTTGATACAACAGCATGGCTGTGTTGACTTATTAAAAAACTTAAGACTAGCATTTAAAACTTAAAACTGTATTTTGCATCAAAATTCAATCATTCTAATGAAATTTGACCCCTTGAGTTCAGATTTTTCATCAAGAAAATGTTAGACCATTAGAGAACTATCTTAAAGGTGATGACCTCTGTGGTAACACAGAGCCAGACAGTCTGAAATGACAGAAGCTTATTCACTGTCCCCCCTAAATTGAAGTATAAATTCCTCAAGTCATTAAACAGGAACCAGTGAGTGAGCTACTGTATGTCCTGTTAGCAGCCGAGCCGACGAGCTCAGTAATATGTTTTGAAAGCGAATTGCTTAATGAGTGCGTTGAAGCACACCTCCAGCGTGGTGAGGACTATCTTGTCCACAGAGGAAAAGTAGGCTTCCCACAACATCTGGGTCCTCTGCCGGAGGGCCAGGACTCTCTCATTCCCAACTGCTCTCACTGTGGACGGCACCTGAAGAGAACAGATGAGAGGAGACTGAAAAAAACAGCCACAAAGAGTTAAGTCTGAAAATAGAGAAGAAGAGAGAAAAGCAGGGAACAGCATTTAAATGATCAAAACTGCATAAACCGAATCGAGTGGTTGCATAATCTGGCTCCCTAAATAAAAAAAAAAACAAAAAACATTTGACATAGAGCTGATTTAGGGCCTGTTGTTCAGATAATTAGACTTTAATTAGTAAGGACTAAATTGGTGGTTTCAAGTGAATCACGAAAATTGATTTAATCACTCAGAGTTAAGCTCAGTAGCTCAATCAAAGCCAAAGCAAGCTGTGTTGAACCAAGGGAAGCGCAAGCAGTTGGCTCCTTTAAAGTCTTCACACAGCCAACAAATTTTCTAATGAGTGCCAGTTAAAGGAGCTGAGAGGCCACTAAATCTTTCTTTGTGTTCTTTAAATTCCTGCCTTGTTCTTTCAAACTCTGTTTTTCTTCACACCTCCCTTGCTCCACGCAACTCCCCCTCCCTTTAACCCTACATCTGAAGGACAGCTTCACTACAGAATCATCCTCAGTTTGCCTGAAGTGTCTGCCCACTCTGCCTTTTCTGAAAAAGCCTCACATGCCTTAACCTCATATCATGGACGGTGCGAATCCCCTTGTTTCGATGTGAGGGAGTTTTGCAGGTGTGCAGAAATGCCGCTGTGGAGGTCGGCCCCCTCAATCCAATTCTGCCCCCCATTTGAAAATGCCTCCCCATCGCCTGAGCTCTCGGGGCTTGTTCCTGTTCATTAGCTGAATGCCAATTCGTGTCCTCCATTGGTGGAGATCGAAGCGGATCAATGCGGAGGAGACATGATGTAATTTGTGTGAGGGAGAGAGATAACAGTTGTGGCTGAGAGTGAGTCGGCTTTGCTCGCTCACTGTGTTTGTATTTGTGGGGATGCGTGTGTGAGGAGAGGATGGAGTGCTTTATAGCCGTGGCTGGATTAAGGCCTCCGCGGGTGTTTAATCTCAAAGGGCACCAATCTGTAACCACACTGTTTGATACAGGTAATGCCTGCTTTGTAGCCCTGCATGCTGGATGTTTCCCAGCATCCACGATTATGTTTAAACCAAGGTGAACCCCTTTGCTGCTAAAGCTAGTCCAGGTGCCTTTAAGTTAACACAGATGGACGGATAATCACTGGGTGTGTGGCAACATAAACTCTAGGGGGAAAGTGGTTTAAACAGATCTGCTCCTTCTGAAAACATTTGGGTATTTTTCTTCCGAAACAATTAACCTTACCCGTTACACGCGTGCTGTTTCTAAGACATACGATCGATAAACAGCTGATCGATAAACAGCTGACAGAGTTCACAGCTGTCACACTTTCCTCGTTTAAAACATGCTAATTAAATATTTTTTAGTTGTTTAATTTAGTGCTTACTGAGTTACTGTTTGTAGCTGCACCTGTTGTACCGGATTTGCTGGGCTCGTCAGTAGGAGCCCACAGGCGTGCTAGGCCCTCGTGATGGTAGATGTGGCCATCAGGATTGCTTATGTACATGTCCTTATAAGTGCGCGCGTATGATTGAATGTGTGCATGTAACATGTTAAATTCGTGCTTATTCACATTACCTGCAGCAGTAATCTCTCGTCTCCCTCGATGACCGCCTGGTTCCACTGTATGATGTCCGAAAACGGAAGCTCCCAACCGTTACTCAGCAGCACAGGGATGCACGCCGCCTGGACATGCACACACACACACACACACAAACAAGAATTCAGACGGTGGCAGTGATAAACCAACTGCTAGTGTGATGAGCAAACAAAAAGGATTCCATATACTGTACATCACTTAAGCTCAGATCAGCTGCAGTTCGCCTGGGTTCCTTCCGGTTCAGCTTCTCTTTGGCAGCAGACGACATACCGTGACATACTACAGCTGCGTGAGTATAATACAATCTGTATGAGTTCAGTCCCAGCTGCTTGGCACGGTGACATCATGAGCTGAGTGCAGAATATGATCAATGCTCCTGTGTGTAAACGCAGCTGAGTTTTACCCCTATAGGATGGCTGGAACGAGCAACCGCTCCTATCAGTCCTTTCCCAGGAAGCCCTTGAGGTTTGTCAGAGACTGTCACTTGCAAACACACAGATGTGGCTGTCGGGGGGGCTCTGCATTAGGGTGCGAACGCTGGGGCATGTGTGCATGGAGGAAGCAGGTAACCTGAAGGGAAAGTGAGAGCAGTGCTGGGATAGAACCGCTTGATGCGTGGAGACATCATGCGTTATTGAAGATGATTTCTGATGTTACCTTATCTCCTCATTCAGTGACAGGGTTTTGATGTTGTTCCACTTTTTTTTTTTTGCCTTCCGAGCCCTCCTTTGGTCCCCCCACACTTCTCTATCTACTTCTTTTTCCATCTCTCTCCACTGCACTCTCATCCCTACTCACTGTGGTCTGGAGTGTTGAGACCTGTGTATTTCCACTCTTTTTTCTTAATTAAACCACCAGAGAACAGCAGCAGTGCCCGAAATGGTGGAGATCAAACGCTCTCTCTGGCTCACCAGGGGCTTCCATGCTCCTGAATTTCATCTGAGAATAGACGTGCTGAAGGACACTGGCACAAACAGGAGGACCCGCGTGTGCGTATGTGTCGGCCACAGGTTACAACAAGGTCGTGCCGAGGCTCCCAGAGCAATAATCCAAGGCCTCTCAATCTGAAATGCAGCCTGAGTCTTCTTCCCGTGAGATGAAGCAGGGTGAGTTTCAAACATTTTAAGCACCCCGTGGCCTGGAGGTGGGGTAATTTGAAAGCCTATGCACTGTGTAGTTTTGTTTGTTTTTTGGTGTGATTGCAATAGGAGATGCAGAAGGGGAAGATTTTGGTGAATGTGCGCGTGGAGGAGCGAGTGAATGTGCGTCTGTGTGTATATTGGAAAGCTGGCAGTGAGTTCACCGCCACACTAGTAATTGCCAGTTCTTTTGTGGGCTTGGCTGGCATCAAAATAAAAATAATAAAAAAAAATCTTGAAAAGTGGCTTGAATGGCGAAGAGAAGGGAGAGCAGGGAGAAAGAGAGAGGCAGAGAGAGAAAGAAAGAAAGGACAAAGAGTGAGGAGAAAGAGCCCATGACTCCTGCCTGCTGCCAAGCCAAATGGTTTGTGTGTGGATTTGTCCATTCAGCAGCGGGGCAGGCTGCCACTCCTATGGATGCTTCCGGACCATTCATGCACGCACACACACACACACACACACACACACACACACACACACACACACACACAGCACTCAGAAACAAACACACACATGGCCCCAGAGAGCAGTGCGGCCAGGGAACATTGTTGCAGCCAGAGAGTTCAGTGTTGGGCAAATCTAAAAACAGCGACTACTGCTTCCTGCACTGGTGTGAGACTGTCGACTTGGGTGGCAGAGAGAGAGAGAACTACTGCAGACTGACTGGTTTAAACTGTTGTCTCACTCCACTGCCTGTGGTTTCTCCACCGCTAGTGTACTTGCACATTTCACTGATGGACTTAAATGAATGATTCCAATGTTTTTACATGTGTGTCTGTGTGTGTGTGTGTGTGTGTGTGTGTGTTAATGGACCCATTTTGGTTTAAAAGGCCTAGCAAATAGCAAATAAAGCCTTTATGGCTTGATCTGCACTCAACACAACACAACACGACACAACACAACGGGGTCCAGGGAAAACATTTGCAGATGTGACCATTAAGGTGTCAATAACCAAAAGACTCCACAAACCAAGGCTCTGGAACATAAACGTTCTGCATCCTGTGCATGTTGACGCAACTGTAAATGAGCTGGATCCCATTTGACCGCGTCTGTTTCCTGTAAAGCATAATTTGGCCCCTCTTAACATTGTCATGCAGAGGGAAATGCAGCTAATGTTTTTATGAATGTTGTGTTGGCAGACAGCATGTTGAGCTAAGCTGCTTTTTTTTTCGTGGGTCATGGAGAAACTGGATAGTCCTGAAGTGCATGGCAGGATGGATGCTGGACACACCACAACAGAATTTTACAAAGAATATATCAGAATCATTTGTCAGTGTTGTGTTATTATATTTGGCATGTTAGGAACTATAATAACTTATAAGCACATGCAGTATCACATAACAATGATGACTCATGTCAAAATAAGCAAAGTTACAGTTACAGTGATAAAAAAAAAATTAATGAACAAAGCAACTCTCGTGACTCTCGCGACAAATGAGACTTAAATATTCTTTATTCTATATTCTGCTAGAATAATATATATTTACCTGAAGTGACTCCAGGAAGCGAAAGGAGCCCAGGCGTCGACCTCGAGGCACCAAACAGAAGGTGGAGTTGTGGAGGAGCTCCTGGTAATCAAACCTAACAAAGAGAAGAACAATAATGCATTAACAAATACAGGGATATATATTTCATTTCATTTTATTTTCTGACAGATTTGCTGTCGACAGGATCTGCTAATTATTATTTGAATTTTTATTCTGCAGAAGGAAATATTCCAATAAAAGTTTTTCTGCTCTGGTTAATCACCCACGTCTTGCAGAGTTATGTCCTTGTAAAACACAATGTGAAGAAGGGAGGAGGTAATTACGTAGTTTGTAGTACAAACTAACACATAAAAGAGCTGCATAGTCATGGAAAGTCAAAGATTGTGAAAGAGCTGCGCAATGATGAGTCCAGGGAGAATTATTTAAGATAAATATTTCATGGTCTACAGGAAAAGTCAAACAATTGGTTCAGTAAGTGCTGTGGAGGCAAGAGACCAAATCAGAGTGCAGTTAAGGATTTTTTATAAAAGTATGAAAGCATGAAGATTTGTGTTGGGGACATCTTGCCCTCAGCTCTCTGAAATGTGAAAGATGCTTACAGCAAGGTGCAGCCAAGAGAAGAGATTTAACGATCGGCCTGCCAGCGTGGCGACACACGCTCTGATATATGATATTTAACATCTGTCACACATAAAACAAGATTTTTTGTGCCATTTCTGATATTTAGCCATAATAGCTGAGATTATGTGCAGTCATAAATCTTCCAAGTTTTTTTCCCTCCCCCCTCCACAGACATGTTGGCACCACTACAGACAGCTACTGTACGTTGGAAAATATATCCATTACAGAGATCATAAGTAAATATGCCCTAATCTCTGTTCTCTATTGATTTGTGTTGTAGACAAGATAGCCTGAGCTCGTGCCAAAATAAGAAATGTTGAGCGCGCTAATCCCGTTGGCTGCTGCCATACGTCAGCCCGGGTGAGCCCCCGCCACTTCATGCTCATATTTCATACTCCCGCTGTGCAAAAGCCTAATGGAAACCTCTGCATCAATGCTCGCCTTCATCCGCAGGCTGGAAAAGCAACGGCCGAGCGGTGCAACGGTCTTGTGGTGAAGAGCCACACAGTGGAGTAAACACATGAGGAAACAAATAGGCCCTTATGGGACAGTTCAGCCTTCATCTCATCACTCCACCCTACTTCTCCCCTTCAGGTCTTATCCTGCTTTCTCCTCTTCTTCCTCATAAGCACCTCCTCCACCCTCTCCTCCTGTTTCTGCATCCAGCAGCTCCCTGCTTGTTTATTTGCAGAAGGAACGTCGGTGTAAAACACGCCTGCCATTAATCTTCTTAGTCGCCGAGTCATTTATTTAACCCTCCACGAGTGATGAGACGCAGGCCTCTTGTGGCTCCCTGGATGAGAAAATTGGGACTTCATTGCTGATGTTGGCGTCAGTTAACACTGCCACACTCGTTCATGGACATCCACCTCTTGAATGCACGTCAGTGTGTGAGCATGTACTCAATATGAATGTGTCAAAACACAGCCAACGGACACGCATACACAAATACCGGCATCAGTTTACTGAAAGGCCGCCTTGTTTGGCTTCAGCTACGGTTGTGCTCTGATATTCCTCCACCTGTTGACAGAGCTTTGCCATCGTCCCTGCTGCACATATCCATGTGTGCGTGGGAGTGTGATGGATCTTTGTGCATCTGCAGCGGTGTAGGTCTCCAGCGCAGAGTGTTGATGTTACATTTGAAATGAATATCCGAGCAAAAACGGTTGAGGCGATTTGCGCAATGTATTTCTGAGGGATTTGTGTCCAAATCTTGTTCTCAGCTTGGGCTTTGGGTAAACACATGCGTTTTGATATGCCTAAATAAATAAATTTGTAGATTGCATCTGCAAAAAGACATAAAGCTCCCCTGTCTATTCATGTGTGAATAAAGGTGTAACTGATAGTGTGTGTTGCTGTCAAAGGTAAACATATTTACTTTTCCTATAGCTAATATACTGCCTTTGGGAATGATGGTATGAGAACACATTCATATTTTTTTATGTTTGTGTGCAAGTTGTACATGTTTATGTGCTTGTTTGCATGAGTTGTATATATGACGTGGAACCCCTTGCATGTTGCAAATATAGTGCGACTGAGCTGTCTAGCCTGACCCACTTGTCTCTCTCTGGGCCTGCTGTTTGTGTGCATTTGTGCATTTGCGTGTCTTTGATAATGCATAACTGCAAGTCAGCTCGTGCCTGAAGTGGCGTGGGTGTCTGCATGTGAGAGGGTCTGTCTGCAAATCCAGCACTCTGGCTGGCTCGTCTGTCTGCTGCTTTCTGTTTGCTCTTTAATGAGGGAATGTACTTAAATGCAGGGAACAAGTAAATCATTTAACAGCACTTTGTTTCCAACAACAAATGACCAGGCCTGCTGTGTCTCCTCTTCGCTCTCCTCCTTCTCTTCTCATCTGCTCTTTGTCTCGGCATTGGCCCTTTGAGTGCGCAGGGTTTTGTTTGTGTGCTCTGTCATACCGATTCCTCTGGAGAACTTGGTTTGTGTATGGATCTGTCCTGAATTATTATACTAAGTGAAATGTCCTGGTCTACATTTGAATGGTATGCCTGTGCATATGCGTATTAAAAGGTTGGTTCACCCACCTTAGAGCTGACACAAGTGGTCAGTTAATCAATCCCATGTAGATTTGTATATTATCATATCACCGTTCGCACGCTCACATGCTCGTATGCCATTGACTTATGGGGTAAGTAGGGTACTAAGAATGCAATATTCTTTTCTCCAGTTTGCATTCCAAAATTGAAAGACTTTCAATTGAAAAAGATTTCTGACATTGAAATTCTTACATTTTAAGCTGCATTACGTAACTAAAACTAAACTAAGAAATGTGATTGACAGGCTAATTGTCTCAGCACTAATGTTGTTTGTTGCAATCTTATGTCTGAGCATGTGTACAGTCTGCAGAGACATGATGTGCTTCAGGTTTTGACACGAGGTGAGTACATTTCTGTCTAATTTCTATGCTCATGTGTGTGAGTTTTTTTTGATGAAAGATTCTGATTATGCGCACATTTATGTCTGGAGGAGCGTGTGTGTATTTGTGTCTATGCGCACACTGCTTTCCTCCCACCTTTTTCCAACCCCCAAGTGTCCCAGGAGGACAGCTATAGTTAAATATTAATTGTCCAAAAGGAGTCAATCTATGTAAAATAGATTAGAGAAGTTGACACACACACATAACCACAGTGTCATACAGAGACATAAATAGAGACACAGACTAAAGGCCTTCTCATACCCACCCTGCGCCCCCCCCCCCCGCGCACGCAAGCGCACATGCATGCACACACGCGCACACACACACACACACACACACACACACACACACACACACACACACACACACACACACACACACACACACGCACGCACACACACACACACACACACACACACACACACACACACACACACACACACACACACACTGAGTACAGCGAGCTGTCCTTCCTCATGTCAAGGAACTGGGCTCAGTGTGATGCTAGTATCATCAAAGCTGTGTTTATGAAGGTGGCACCACCCTGAGTTGCTGACAGCATGTGCATGCATATGTGTGTGTGTGTGTGTGTGTGTGTGTGTCTTGTGTTGTCTCTCCTCAACATCATCCCCTGATCCCCTTTCTCTCCCTCACGCACCCATCGGCTTGGCCCTCCCTGACTTGTCTCTCTTTTACATTTCATCTCATCCTCCATTTTGCCAGAGCGCAATTTTGCCATTCACGATAGTAAACACAGCTGCTCACTTTTTCCTTCTTTCCCACCTGCCTCAATCCTGTATGTGCTGTCATCCCTCGCGAATCCTAAACATCAACTATTTAATGAATATCGACAGAGTGAAAGTGGAGTGGTGAGGGATGGAGGGAAGCGGGGGTGGAGGTTCCTTGATTGACAGCAGCTTCTGGTCAGTTGATCTCCGCTCCGTTTCCTGTAAAGGTCAGGTGTCAATACAGCGTGAGCACGTGTGTGTGTATGTGTGTGTGCACGTCCTCGTGCATGAAGTGTGCACTTGACCAAGGTTATGGATTAGCCGCCACAGCGCTAACAGGCTTCCGTCAATACCTTTCATTCTCATGTACACCTCATTGAGCACAAAATGACTGAATGACAGAAGTGACTGTCTCGATAATGTACACACACACACACACACACAGGGAAATTACACGAGAAGACGCTGCTCTTCCATCATTGCCACTGTGTAATGTGAGGAAACAGTTTAGTGTATCATGTGCCAGAATAAGCATTTTTATAATTTCCTATAATTTCCTTGTTATTAAATCTCTAAATAAACAAAGCACTGGTAGCCTCCAATAGAAAATACATTCTACATAAAGAATAAATAAAGAATGTTTGACAGCCAAATAATATCTGAGAGCAGAAAATGATGAGGGGATTGAAAGATGGAGTGAGAAATTTTGACATAAAAGGGAGAAAAGAAAGACATGGAAATATGTATGCAGCCAGCTGCTGCAGCCTCTGGGACTCGGGGGGTGGAGGGTGTTGGAGGAGAGAGAGACACAGAACTACAGCTCTGTCTGCAGGCAATGGGTCAGAGGCTGGGCAACAACCTACTATAAATATGCCACCCTGACAGAGGCAGAAGCAGAGGGGTAACAGAAAGAAATTAATACTGTACGTAGCTCAGGAAACACATTATTCCAACATCAAAGCACTGCTGTAAATTGAATTCAGGGCGGGAGACAAATGTGAACAACAAACTGGAAAGTATGAAATTTGAAAAGAGGGGAAAAGATGCTGGGAGATACAAAAGAGAGACAGAGGGAAAGGCAGGTGGCTGAAGAGACAGTTCAGGTTTCAGTGTGCAGAGGAATGAGGTCTTCTCATATTCATTTACATTAAACAGAGAGAGAGAGAGAGAGAACAAAACAAGGAGACGGAGACGAGTCTCCCTGCTTGTGCAGAGGATGTTTGGTGATTTACGGTGTCTTACGGAAGCAGCAATAACAATAATCTTCACTTTTTCCTCCTCATCCCTTCTTTATTTAGCTTTTCTATTTTCCTCATTTCAGTAATCTCCACGGCAAGAAAAAAAGGATGGTGTGGCAGGTCAACACGCGAAAGAGAAGGTGTATCCAGATGTCAAATCCTGCCCTGCAACTGTTGCTTGCACACGTAAGGATGTCTCTCTCTCTCTCTCTCTCTCTCTCTCTCACACACACACACACACACACACACACACACACTTACCTCTCAGCCTCGTTGCCTGTATTAGTAGCAGATGGACAGCTAAGCCATCTCCTCCTTATTCATCTTCTATCCTCTCACTCTCTTACTCTGCTTCTATTTCGTCCTATCCTTGATAATGATCTTGTGTTACCAGATTTAACTGCAGGATCTACGCTGCTGCAGCGTTCAAGATTTAAAAGATCATAACATGAGATGTGATGTGACAAACCATAGCAACACATTTCAGGTCTGCAATGTATTGAAAATCCAATCAGCTATTAAAAGTCTCAAAACCTCAAAACCTATTAACTCAATCAGTTTTTCTCTTCCAAGACATGAATGCTGTCAAATACATTAAAAATGTCTGTTCACAACTCATGTGTAATAAACCATATTTATTAGTATATTTCTCATGAATGCTAAAAAGAGGGACTTAAAGTACAGTGTTGATTACAAAGGTTCTCTTTTTGTCTGTCACTGGTTTGAAGTGGGCATAGCTTTAAAATCCCTAAAGCTGTTTACCGGATGTTGATAACGGCTCAAACAGTTTTGCATATTTAATGTTATGGAGAAGTTTTGACAGGCTTTAAGGTTCTGACCATACAACACCCGGGTCCGAGGCCAGCTGAGGAACTTTTATTTCATGTCATGCCCGATCTCCATTTTCCTTTCATCTCTCTGCTGTCGAGTGAATGCATGAACCTTTGTGTAATTGACAGCCACTGTTTACATGAAACGTTTCTTCAGCTCAGCTCATCTTCAAAAAGGAAAAGATGCAATACCATTTGAAGAAGGCGACTTGGAGGGAAGGAAGGCAAACTGAAACTGGGACCAAAACTTCCTGTTGTTTCTGTCAACTGTGACAAGGGGCAATGCTGAAATCCCCAGATTTTATTCAGTTGTGTCTTAAAACCCCTGTTTTCCCTCTGCCCCTGGCCCGCCCATCACGCCCACATCCACACACACACACACACACACACACCTTGGCTCCACAGCGGTGTGTCACATATTAGTCATCCACCGGGGTTCAGACGTGCGAGCTGACTTCTGCCAGCCTTCACAGAGGCTCCCAGAAAAAAAGAGACGAGGCAGTTATTTCTGCTGCCTCCGGTGCAGTCGGCCTCGTCGTATCAAAAGCCACCATTCCTCTGTGTCTCTTTGCTATCTGGCAGCAGACTCACTAATGGATTTTCTGCCACGCAGCTTTGTCTTCCTCAGTTACCAAGAGTCATTACTGTTGAAGGCTCGAGTGCCTGGATAAAAAGGAGTGATTTTTTTCCCTTTGCATTTGGATGCATTGTTTTCCCTGTGTGACAGTGCACCGAGTGAGTCGCTGACAATGAGTGAGTGACAATTAACATCCGGAATTTATGTTAATAAATCCGTATACATTTTCTTTTTATAACTGTGTAAATAAATGTCATGTCATTCATAAGTTCTCTGACCTGTTTAGCCTCGAAACACATTAACACACCGTCTTATGGAGTTAAAACATACAAGTCTACTGATGAGAAAAGGATTATCCATTAGCAGAGGAATCAAGTCAAATTTCCACCAATTACGACCTTGAGTTGAGGTACAACTTTTGCCGCAGTGAACTTGCAATATTTTCAACACAATTTACAAGTGAAGTCACTGATGTGTTATCATTTAAAAAAAAAAAAAGTAACTCCTAGTCAGGAAAAGGTAAATGTCAGGGCTCACAGAGGGATTATGAGAATGAAAAAGAAAAAATCCAAACATATCTGCTTCATAAATTTAAGTTTATCATCTGTGACTTTAGGAGGTGAGAAGTCCTGACCTTACTCTGTAAAGTGTCTCGAGATAATTTATGTTGGTGCCACACCAATGAGATTTAACTGAACTGAATTAAGAGAAAATCTTCGTTTTTTTATGTTAAGTTTTCTCTACTCAGGCATCGAAAGTCATTTAAAAAAGCAACTCACCGTTCAAACCTCTTTCACTGCACTATTCTATAACTGCACTGTAATTTTTATCCTCCTGTTCGGTCTGTCTTATTCATTGTCAGGGTACTTTTATATTGTATTTTATGTTACTCCTTTAAACCTTATTTCTACATGAATTTTGTATTGCCTTATGTGTTTTTTTATTTTGCCTTAATGCCATTTATACCTTATGTAAAGCACTTTGAATCGCCTTGTTGAATGTTGCTTCACAAAAAACCTTCCCTATTCAGTTTTCCATTTTAAAAGAGAAACTTTTCTTGTTAAAGCATTGTATTTTATCACAATTTCTTTCCCGTTATTACACAATATCAGCACATCTCATAAAAGCTGGAACCATTCCTCATCAATAATGCTTGGTGTTAAATTGAGGGTCGAAAAATGTACGCATACCTCCAAAACTGCAAAAGGCGTATACTTTCAATACTATATGAAATATTTGGGAAATTTTAAAAACTTTACTTTGCCCTGGGTGCTTGGAGACAGTCAGAGGACACAACACTAGAAACCATTAAACTACAAGAACACCTGTTACAGCATTAATTGGGCCCATATAGCTGGTTGCAAATGTTGCAAACGTATGTGTTTGCCCACTTGCAGATTTTTGTTGATGTCGTTTTTGCTGCATTTAAGGCTTTATACCACAACATTCTAGTTGTTATCCCTGTTGACTTTATCCCTGAACTCTGCGAGACAAACCGCATATCCAGACCAACCCTCTTATATCCTATGTTGTTGGTTATGGACTCGGCGCTCCGCTGCACATACGCTCGCCATGTGCACAAATAAACTGACCACTGGGCACCCTGTCATTACACACAATCCCTCCTCTGCTGAGTTTGTTCCTGTGTGTGTGTTTGTGCATGTGTTGGTTTCTTTTAATACCAGTCTCCTTACGATCCGCTTTGCCTCTTTGTCTTTATCTGCCCCCCCCCCATCTCCTTAATTACACAGAGATGGGAGGACTAAGCACTCTAATCTGAATGGATACGACCCCACCACCAGGCTGATCCCTTAACACTGTTACTTATACCTCAAACCTACACTCACACATGCACATGCAAATACACACGTGCAGAGCTGTGGCAGAACAGACACATGCGTATAAATATCAGAAATTAAATAAAGAGCAGATTTATATCGTTGGATAAGTCCATGAAATGAGGGGTAGAAAGGATGAAGGTGCACATTCAAGCATACTGTAAATGTTTCAGAAAATAACTTACTATGTCATCATTTCCTGCTATTTTTCTACCTGCTGAAACTGAACTGCTCAGCGAGAAAAAGCTTTTATTTATCTATCTTTTTTAAAGCACAAACAGAATTGTGGTTTTATGCAGATTAAGGCTACATTAAATACCACATTTTAAGTCATTCCAGCAAGGCTTATCAAAGTGCTTTTCACTAAATCTATTTAAAGGTAGCTTTAATTTTACATAAATCCATCCCCATTTTTCATGTTTGGCTAAAAACGATTAAGTTAACAGCAAGTTGTGAGCAAAAAGCCCCTCAAAACTGATTGCAGAAAAGAAGACATCAGATTAAACTGTGGGTATTTAGGCCCATTGGAGCACACACAGTAGTCCTTGGGCATTAACACAGTGGTCAGCTACATGTATGAGCCAGAGAGGGAGTGTGACGGGCTTCATCGTGTGGCATTGTTAGTTATATATAGAAATGGGAGCTCAGCTGTCTGTCCATTAGGCTAAAAGCACAGCAGCACAGGAACACGACTGTGAAGTCAGTAGCCTGCTTGCCTCTGTATGACAAGATGAAGACAAGGAGGAGAGAGTCAGAAAAAAAGAGATCTCCATATAGCTGCTGAAGGAACTGAGGACTTTGGAATATGAGGGAGGACAGAGAAAAGACGCATACTGAGGACAGCTGAGAGAAATGATTTCAAGGGCTGTAGTCATCTGTGTAACAAGGTAAAGATTAGACGGGATGTAAAGGATCAAACGAAAAAGGGGAACAAAAGAGGGAGATACCACTTGATTCTTCATTTAGTGTTTTGGCAGGCAGTTAAATTCTATTACAGTGTGTGCCAAGGCGTCGTCGTGAAACCGACTCAAGCTGGTGCGCTGAACCTGTATCTCAACAAGACTGGATTAGCATTCAGGCGACGTGGGAGACTGCACCCGGGCCCCCGGGCCCAGAGGGGCCGCAACAGCCACAATCTCACTGCCCACATTAATGCACAATGTCAGCTCAGAACAGTGCTGCATTATAACTTAACCATGAGCTGCTGTTTTGTAGAGATAACTGTGTCTGAATCTAGTTTGAAAAGGATAGTGTGACATTTTGGGAAATGCGCCTATTTGCTTTCTTCACTGAGAGTTAGATGAGAAAACTGATACTGTGCCACTGCTCATCCAGTGCAGTAAATACCTAGCATGTTAGCTTAGCTTAACTCTTCACTCTTCTTTTTGTACGGATTAACCAAATGAGATAAAACGTATTAATTAGTAAGCCTTAAAGCCAGACTGTCTTCCAGTCTTTGTGCTAAGCTAAGCTATGGGCTTCTGCCTCTAGCTTCTTATTCAATGAGCAGAGAAGTGGTTTGAATCAAGCTCTTGACAACAAAGCAAAGGAGCAGATTTCCCAAAAATGTTTTAAGAGTTTCGTAACTTTAATGGTTGGGGGTGTGTTCAACGGGGGCCCAACAGAGACTTTCACCCCTGGACCCCCTGTCAGGATGATCCAGCCACACTTACGGATCTTTCTTTTTTCTTTTATTGAACTCTGAGAGAATTACTTTCCTTAAAGTGGAAAAATGTGCCAGTGTAGAGAACTCACCTTTTCAACCTCTTTCCAATGAAAAAAAAAATCAATGTTTCCAGAATTTCATAAAGGAATGAAAGAAGGCAGAATAAAGGAACTCTCTGCAGTGGAGAAAGAAAAATGACTTTTGAATCTTGGAAATGCTTGTTTGCGCAGGAGACAGGCTGAAACTGTCTGATTAAAACTGGAAGTTTTTAAAAAATTATTTAAAGAAAATAAGACTGAGAACTTAATAGTGGATACAACTGACTATAAGATGTTTGCAGTGTGGAGAAAAGGCTCTGTCTCTGTGTTTCTGATGGGGAACATCAGTGGAGAAGGAGGTAAATAAGGAAACAGAAAGAAAAATAAAGCACAGCATGCACTCCTTGGAAAAGAGGATCGAAAGAAAGAGGTAGAGAGCGCTCACTGTCTGTCTGACTGCCCACCTCCCCCGACGTGCAGAAGGTGTCCGCTGCAAGTCTAGCGTGACTGATCTGAAATCAGGTTTTCTGCCTATAAATATAGAGCCGAGCAAGGCGAGGTCTCTCCCACTCCTCCAGTTTTTCACACGGCGTGAGTGCGTAGGCCACAACTCTGCTTTCGTTTTCCATTACGGTGGGGTACTTTGTCCACTATGCCCATCGCAGAGTGAGGGAGGGAGGGCCGACGGATGACGGAGGGTCTCAGAAAACACTGAGAATGAGAGTCTTTCATTACTGTGCTTCAGCAGTAATGATGTTGGAAGGGTTGGATGGAGAGAGGGAGGGAAGGAGAGACAGGCGTACGCTGGGAGCAGAAGCTGCGTCAAGACGGTTATTTGGGCGAGACGAGAGAGGAATTATTTATAGTGAATTTACACATCAATGACAGTTTTCTCCCCCTTATGATTTCGCTGCTGCACGCTGCAAATATAATGTGTTGGGAGCTCGTGTGGATGGTAGGAAATGCTGCATGCGTGAGCCCGCACGTGTGTGAGGGACACAAAAACAGAGTTGGCGCATTTAATTGTTTAACTGCAGGAAAGGGCCAACAAATGTTTTGTCAGCTTCCCGCCTGCCCGAGAATCACCAGATTTTTTTCAGTCCTCGTGATGAGATGAGCCAACTGTCTCACCGGGTAGTCCATTAACAACACATAAAGAAACACATATAGACACGTAGAGACAGACAAATCCCATCAGCTGCACCACCTACGGGCCTCAGAGCCAAACAGACAACAACAGACATGACGGAGGCGACAATGGAGCTGCTTTTGACAGCACGGTGTCGAACGCAGTCATTAAAGCTATTTTAGCTCTGAACAAATACTGCCACATATAGACCCGCAGCTGTACTAATAGCAGTGGGTGAAACGCCCCTACACAGGTGGGGCTACAATAGGTATGGCATTCATGTGGCGGCTCCTTTTGAAGTCAAACAAGAGGGAAAGTTGGAGAGACTATGGGATTGAGTGTGTGTGAGTGTGTGCGTGTGTGTGTGTGGGGCCATCAGTCATATATATGAAAAGCACTTTTCATGCCCTCGCAAAGCTTCAAATAGCTACTCTGTTAACATAAAGGCCACGACATTGCAAGTGCACGTGTAACTTTAAAACTCACCCACAGAAATATCCAGACAAAGGTTAAACACTAGTCCCACTGATTTTCTACCTTAATGAACATTATGTCACAAGAGATTAACTTCCACCCTTTAAAAATAGAGAATGATTCTCATTTTGGACTTCAAACAGCACTAACTTTAGGTTTTATGATGAAACATAAAACAGTGGACGGCTGCTTGTTTTATGGAGCCATCTCTAAATAGAGCCTCTATTCATGTAGTCTGTCCATTTATCATAAACCCCCTCGGTCGAATAAGTGGGATCGACTCTCCCGGCTGGCTTGGCTGAACTTATGATTGAGTGTCTATCGCCGGTGGGCGTCCTGCGAAGGAGTTTTGGGGTTTTCCGAAAAAGAACTTTTCTCCGAAAAGAAAAAAGAAAGAAAGAAAACGTCAAACTATTATTTGAGTGCTTTCATATTGTTTCCAGTTTGCTAACATGTGTGGCACATCATCTTTATAAGAGGATGTTACAGTAGGTGCTTGTTGTCTTCACAGCTTTCTGCGTGGGCCAAAACAAAATTGAATTTTTCAGTTGAGAGAAGTGGAAATGGAAACAACACTGACATAGTTTCACCTTTTAAGTTGATACTTGATGCAAAACATTTGCATATACACAAACTAACGTGCTTAAAGAAGCTAAATAACCCTCTCGAGCTGAGGCAAACTGTCTGAGTCTGATTAAAATCATTTCTGGTATAATGTAACACACAGGTACTCATGATGGAACCATGAATTCACTCTGTAGGATAATAAAAAAAACATTTCTCATTAAAGAAAGCCAGCTTTGCATGTTAGCATGGATGAATACCTCACTGCACACCCTTTTAATATTCATCCTCCATGATCCTCTAATTGCAAAACACCAAAATGAAACATATGCACTGTAATTGCACGATATTAAGCCAGATTGTTGTTGGGGGGGTTGTTATGCATTGTTGAGTGGGACTACTAAGGTATCGTTGAGAAAAATTCTCTGCCGAGACTCCCTGGTGTGAACATAATCTGTCTCTGTGATATTCATCTTCTATTAATAGTCACAGGGTTTAGGGGGTTTTGCATATTTCAGCGAGCTGCATCCTGTACCCCACAATGCTGAAAAAAAAGAAAACCGAGTCATGACCGAGCCTGGCTTAACAACGTTCTGGTGCCGTATGATGTTGGCTGATGAATGCACAAGTGTGAAGCCTGGGTATAAAAGCAGAAAAGAACAACACAAGGTGTAATGTTTCCAGGCTGGAGAAAACTTTAAACACACACACACACACACACACACACACACACACACAACACATCTCTGTTGAAATAACACACAAATGTGACCATTTTCTGCTTGACAGCTTTCACCTGTGGAGGACATTCATGACATACACACAGCCCTTATTTTAGAGAGGGGTTTAGGGGATATTGGAGCTTGCGCTGACCCTTTCACCTGTGAAGGATATTGAATGGACCAAAGACAGTCTGAGGCGGGGTTCGCCGCAGACGTGTGCAGACAAGTGGAGCGGAGAAGAGAAGAGACGAACAGTCAAACGCAGTGTGGGCTGGGCAGGGAAAAGATGTGTGCATTTGTGAGGGTCATAAACACGAGCCATTCAACTTTGAGGATGGCTGAAGGGCACAGACGATTGGAAAGAGAAGTGTGAAGACAGGAGGTGTAGGGAAAGATTAAAAACAAATCACAGCACGGCAACAGGATGACGGCAAATGCAAAAGACAATTAAAATGCTGTTTGACAGAGGAAGAAGGAGAGCAAGGTAGAAGTGGGAGAATTAAGGGAGCAGCGAGGGGAGAAGAACGAGTGGTGGGGAGACTAAATGGTCTGTTTTCAGCAGCAAATGTGCTTGCGGTGAAATCCATCACTGAAGGTACGGCTGGCAGCTCATCTACACTGCAGCCTTTGTTTTATGGCGTTGACACCGCCACCGCTGCTGTGTTTTCATCAGTCAGGGCCCTGACACCACCCAGGGGAGTCGCACATGAACAGGCATACGTGTGGGCGAGGAGATCAGTGCATCTGCATATCTGTGTGTGTTTGTGCGTGTGTTTGTGTTTGTGAGCGAGCTCACACTTGTTTGTCTCCACCTGTATGTCCTGATGTGGTGAGTGATGCAGTACGTGAAGAGATCTTACAGATTAGGGAGCTAGACGCTGCTGTGGAAAACAAAAAAGATAGAGCGAGACACTGTTCCGTTGTCGGCCCCTGATTAAATCCTTAAAACACTCAAGTAATCTACATAAGAACCTCAGTGTGAGGCAACCGTGGGGTTTCTGTTTTTCCCTTCTCCAGTGTGGCACATTATATATATTTTTCGTGGCGCACGCCTTGCAGCTCCGAGCAGTTCGTATTTCAAACACTAATTCTTCATGCTCTAAGGACAGCAGCAATATTTCCCAAAGACGCTCCCATGGGCGTCTATTTAGGCCACAAATACAATCGGTAGGACCATGTTCAGCGCTTACAAAACTGCAAAGTTACAGTTTAAAAGCCTTTCTCTCGTGTATTTGTGCGAAAAGAACAAAAATGCCGACTTTTAATTGTTTGCAACACCAGTGGCGATAAATCCCATTGTCATAAAATAATCTCTCATATAATTTTAATGTACTTTCATCTTATTATCAGAATGCAGAAGCATTTTTTTGGCCACAAGTGTAAACCCCCCGCTACAAAAATCCCCCCCTACATATCACTGCTCTTCTTTCTCTTTATCTTATTGCTCCAGAAACTTTTCGACAAGCAGAACAAAAGAAGAAACATCATAAAATATAGATCTAAAAATGGCCATCTTCTGTAAGCTGCTGTATGTGCTCCAAATCCACAGAGGCAAACACAGCATTTCAATTCATAATACGCTATGTTCTTGTCACAAGAGATGAATGAAACAGATGGAACTCAACACAGACCTGTCCTTGCGGATGTAAAAATTACTGCGCATACAATCTAGCCATTAAGTCCATATTTAATTATTGTGAATGGTGGCAGATGTGTGATGTTCATATTTATTGCTTTTCATTTTCATTGGTATTTAGTGGGTTGTATTCCATCTATAGTGCCCAAGATGTACACCGTGTGAACAAACGTCGAGCAGAGCGCAAACAAACAAAAATAAATAATTCAAGTGCTTCCGTGTGCACGAGCGTCGGCCCGTGCGTGTGTGTGTGTGTCACACCTGCCGTATGCGTGTGTTTCCAGACCCAGACAGCAGGTTGTGAGGTGATTACCCGTGGTCTTCAGGGGATGAGGGAGGCCGTGGCCTTTAAGGGGCGGCTCAGCGTGAGGCTCGCCGATCAGCAGGATTCTCTGATAACTCTGATCGCTGCTGTGGACTTTGTGTGTTTGGAGAGTGTGTGCGCGTGTGGTTCTCACAGTGTATAAGCCATCCAGCTTCGCACACTGTTCTGTCTTTGAATGTATTTGTCACTGTAAGAGTTATTTCCTCCAAAGATAAGCGTAACATCCTGGAAAAATATTTTTCTGCGGTATATTTTTTCTTATCCTTGTATGTGTTTTGTGACCCCTCTGATTTATTTCATGACCCCTTGTGGGGGTGCTGACCACAGGCTGCAAACCACTGAATTGGATAATTGTCAGTAAGTCCAGTGATAATCTGGAGAAGCTGGAGGAGCTGCAGTTCGTCTTCCTGCATGTTTGTCTCTTTGACACCCCACAAGAATGCCTAAATTCTTGGGGAGCGTGGGCAAGGACAACTGTGTGTGTGCGTGTTTACGAGTGCGTGTGTTTATGTGTACAGTGAGCATGAACACGTGGAGTCTCCATGGCTGCGTGTGTGACACCTGCGTAAACGCAGATTGCTCTGATAAATAGCAGACACAAGAGGTCACGTCAACGGAGCCAGTTGCATTTTGTGCGTTTGTGTGCGTGTGTGTCTGCTGGAGGGCAACAGTGATAGGTATGTGCATGTGTCTGACGGAATTCGCACTCACACAGACAGTTTTACTGCTTCAGGCACAAACGCCATCGACTACAGACTCTTACGGCGACGCCGGCTTATCTAGATCACAACAAAACATACACACACAAGCACAAACCCTGACCACACACGCACAACATGAAGTAAGCCACAAAGCATATGACCTCAATTGAGCCAGACACACAGTCCGACTGTGTGACCTCACTTGTTTTGCAGTGACCTGACCATATATCACCAGCCTCTCCACACGCGCGCACACACACATCTCTGGGAGGCATCTGTGGAATGCTGGGCATTTGCCTGCAGTCTGCATTTCCATGGGATTCCTATCAAAATGCCATGAGTGTGCGTGTGTGCATGTGCTTGTGTAAGTTGCATGTGTGTGTCTTGACCTTAGTCATGATTGTCTCTCACTTCTGCTGTGATCTACAGCTTTAACTGTCATTTCTTTTTTTGAGTGTAGGGATGGGGGCGCTACGAGAAGGTTTGTGACAGAGGTCCTAATGACAATGGCAGATATTTCTAAAAAGGAATAGTTTCACACTTGGAATTCTTTTTCTGTTTCCAGGAGTTAGATGAGAAGATCATTACCACTCTAACGTGGAGTTGGTTAGTGCAGCTTAAAAACTGGAAGTATGGGAAAGACATAGCCTGGCCCTGTGCAAGAGGTAAAGCCAACAGGTTGCAGAGGGATAATAAATAAAGTAAAGCTTCCGTATGTTCAAAAGAAATGAAAGAACACAGAGTAAGCGGGCCAGCATGAGAAAGCAAAGTTTAGTAGTCAGCTGAATGATGAAATAAAATACACATCTTGATTGGGAAAAAATGTCTGTTCCCTGACTCTCACACAAAAATCTGACTACTACTTGTGAAGCCAGCAGCTCTCAAAAGGGCTGCAAGATAAATCTGAGGAATCACAAGACAATCCACATGATAGGAAAGCAGAAAAATTCACAATACTAAATCATATTTATTATAAGTTCCTCTAATCTTTGCTTTTTTGTATGTTAATTCATGGGGTTTTTTTTGCTTCAAATGTTCTCAAATAGCTTTATTACAAACAGGATCCATCCTGATCCAAAACAACTACAGCCCTGAGCAGCGTCCTTTCTGTCTCCACCTACCCCTAATCATTTTCATTCAGCCCCTCATCTGTCCACACAAATAACACATGCACACCTCTTATACGTACGCTATTTCCAGTCACATCACTTTCAGCTTAGGGTCACCTTCTGCCACCTGACTGAATCTTTGCTCCAGGGTCCAGCCACAACCTTCTGCGCGACTGCACACGAGACAAAATCTCCTCCTAAGCGGAGCTACACCGAACCATCTGTGATCACAGGAGTAATGTAAAGATTGACGAAGGCCTGCTGTCAGCATCGCCGGACGGTGAGAAACGGCAAAGGTTACAGCTTGCATCAGCATCACTCCGCCCTCTGAAGGCTTGGTGCGAGCATGTTGTCTCCTCGAGGACGGAAAAAGGTCAGCTCCCTGGACGTGTGCTGGGCCTGCTGGTAACACAACCATATGCGCTCATTTCCACCTAAGGACCTCTGAGAATAGCAACTAGATGGGTTTCTGTACCATTCATTTGCTCCAGAAACAGTGCACAGTGCATGTACAAACTTATGCACTACAGGTGTAACTTTCTTTATGAGTTGGGCTCACTTGGACACAAATGAGAAATTTCATTTGAAAACATGATCTGATAAAAAAAAATCATACAGGTGCTCATAGAAATTGGTTAGCAGCAGAAAAGAAAATGAATATTAATGTGCTTAAGAAAAGGTTGAAAATGAGTCTTTGTCCTTGGCTGACACTTTTAGAGCTTCGACTGACGGATGTTGTTTATGGATCCAAATTAGTTTTCTGAGCAGCATTTCAGAGACAAACCCTTTTCTGCTCTGAGGCGTGTTGCTGATGGATTATGAGGCTCATCCCTGACATGATTAAGCTGTAAAATAACCGTGTAGCTGCAAAGTAAATGGTATTTTTCGCTGGTACGTCAACACAAAAGGTGGCTTCGGAAAAACAAAGCAAAACAAAACAGAAAGCGCTTTCAGTTGCACTCAAAGCCTCTCTTCATACGGAACATCAGCACTCTGCTGCTGCAGGCTCAGGCAGGGTCAGACAACCCTCAGTGAGTGTTCAACAATGCACAGTTTGCCAAAAAACGTCTCTGCCCATCTAATTACCTCTAATACCTTTTAGCACACCCACACTCAGTGCTACTGAACAGACAGAACTGTCATTTAACAAACCATTATGAAATGTAAATATTAGAATATTAAATATTAAAGAATTAGGTTTGGGTTTTAAAGATGTTTCCCTCTCAGAAAGGATTTTTTGAAGACAGAAGAGGTGAATGTTTCAATCGTGTCACACACAAAACTAAAACAAAATGGGGGATGCCCATGCTTTAAGGCATGGGGTGGACAAAATAATAGGAACACTGTCAACATAACACAATGCAGTTCAACAGCACAACAACTGCACACTCAAAAATGGATGATTACAAGCTTCACAAAGGGAAGATTCATTGCAAGACTGTAGTTCTAGACTGCATTAGTTTTAGCTAGGTGTTCAAGAAGTATTTGCATGCAGTATTTTTACATTGTGGTACTGCTACTTTTACTGAGTAAATGGATGTGAGTACTTGCTCCACCACCAGTAAACACATCCTGAGTGAACGGACATACAGATACACACTCCTGTGACCGGTGGCTTTCCACAGAGCAACAGCAGAGCAACCGCGGTTCACTCCGGGAGTGCCCCACACGCTCCCGCTCACAAACACACGTTCATGCACGCCCTGTCAGGCTTCCTCATTGGCCACGCCATCCTCTCAGCGCAGCGAGACGGGAGACAGTGGCTGCAGTGTGCAGCGACTGGCCTCGCTCCAGAGACTCTCCAGAACCTTCCACTGGGAGACCGCCGGCTGGCAGGCTGGACGGTTGCCGGTAAACAAGCTAAACAACAAACAACAACAGCGGCTCTATATAATTCCTGCAGAGAGAAAAGAATTCCATTCCGAAAAGGGGATTAACCCATGTCATATTATTCCTGTGATCTCTGACAATTCTGCTTCAATTTGCATTTGCTTGATTATGCTATCAGTGGAGAGCTGCGCCACCATTTCTATTACAGTATTTGGGATCATTTCACAGGGATGAGTGCTCATTTTACAGTCCCCAACCATAAGCTTTGCAATGAATGTTGTTGTAGCGGCACAATACTTGGAGATGCACAACTTGTCGTACAGCTGTGTTCCTGTCAGAAAAGGCTGTTTAATGCAGCCACTAACAAAATAAATTATCAGCGTTTTCCACAAGCACCAGCTGTCTTTCCAATTGGTTTCTTCTTTTAGGTTTTTTTTTAATGCAAGCTATTCCTGCAAAACTATTTGACAATTGATGATATGGCAAGGATTTGTAAAGGGGTGGGAGTGGAGTGGGGGGGCTCACGGCAGTCTGCAACAGTGGCTGCAGTGACGTCTTTTGTGACAAATGCAGGTTCACAAAGCATTAAACGATCTAATGGGCATAACCATGCACAAAGGTGATTCATTTGCTCCAAAAAATAACTTGCCTCAAGTAATTAGTGTCCTGTGATTGCCGCACAGTCAGCAGACTTTCTCCAAATCTCTACAGATTAATCTAATCAGTAAACCAGACCCTAAGAGGGTGAGACCTGCCCCCTTTCATTTCTGGTTTAGCTCACCTCTGCAGGGTTGACAGCGTCTCTATGACTGACTGGAGCTCCCATGCCAACCACCGCTGGTCCACACGCATCAATCATGTCATTATGTGCTGAAAGAAGCACAAGAGTGGGTGGAGAGTGCTGACACTCATTTCACCCTGAAACACATAATGAGGCTAAATGGCTGTGCGGTTCAGTAACAAGCTTGTAAATGACACTTTGGTTTCCACGTCAGAAACGTAAATGTCGTGAAGGACTGCAGACGTACCGGTTTCACGCCGCAGCGCGAGGGCACGAGCGTGCAAGCATCTCAACGCATTATGTTCCTGAGACGTGGTGATATCAGTGTAAAGCCGACATGTCGCTCCAGCACAGCTGCTGTGGCAACAGGCGTTTGCTGCAGAAAACGCAGGAAAGTCTGACATCAACTGTGCATGCAAGTGAGCGCGTGTCACAAAGATGCCAGAGTAGGTGTTTGTATCTTTGTGGGTGTGATCATGTGTCCGTCTCCACGAATGAGTGGGTGTGTTGTGTCAAGAGGAGCAGACTGCGTTTGTGTTTCCCGATGTGGTGTCGGGCCGCATGCACAAGGTTTGAGGTGGCTCCATAATGGACGCATGATTGATGAGTAAATACACCGGCGACAACAGGACGCACTACAGGATGACTGTGCCCCACTGAGTTTGCTGCTGTTAATGCGTGCGTGTGTGTGTGTGTGTGTGTGTGTGCGTGCGCATGTCTCAGTACTGTAGTTATAATCCCACTCAGCATGATCCCTCCATCGACCTGCACACACTCACACCACATTCACTGTGAATAACACATTAACAGTGCCTTCCTGTTATCGCCGCTGCCACTAAAACATATTACATATATTTCCAGAGACAGGACACTCGACAGTTTAGCTGTGACTTTAAGATCACATTGTTGCAGTCCTGATACACACAAACAGGACTGCAAACACCCAGTCATGTACAATCATAAAGCATGCCTTGTTTTTGTACTTTGACCCCATTATCTCTTATGACAGTACTGCACTCACAAGTTAACAGAGTGACAATGCTAAGCACACGTCAAGAAATATGAGCGGAGAGGGAATTTGTTGGAAATTTGTGGAAAATCACATTGTTTTAAAAGTTGCCCCAAATTTTGAGTTATTAAAAACTGCCAGTCACTAAAGGGGGCCTGGTCAATGCAGTGTTAGTGAGACCCGAGTGGAATGATGCCTTTAAAGTACAGCTGAGAAAAACTGATACACAGAGTGACAACAACTCTTTGTGCCATCTCTCCTAGATTCACAACATCCCACAAAATTAACAGCTCCTCTAATCCCCCCCACCGCCCCCCGCCGGCCGGCCCTCCCTCTCTCAACCCAGAAGATCACGCACTCGTCGCAGCTCCCTCATTCCTTCATAGCTGAATCCTCCGCCTCCCACCTTCTGCGGCAACACCGGACCAATATTTCAGCCTGCCCTTAAATATTTCACGTTCGTTTTAAATAATTTGCTCTCATTTCTAATGCTGGCAAACGCCACGGAACGCAGGCGAGCCCACACGCGCACACGACACAAACGCGCACAAAATGAGGCGTGAAGTTAATTAGACACGGAGCTGAGAGAGCGCGTCTTCCTGCTGTGACACAATCATCTACACTGCACCTCTGGGGAGAGGGCTTGGTAGCATACACACAAATACACCCACACGCACAAGTCCACGCAGAAGCAACAAATATAAATCGCTATACACTCAGACAAACGCAGTGATTCAGGGTCTCAGCCTCAGCTGTGAAACTACCTAAATTACAGCAACCCATAGAGTCGAGTCATTATCAGACTAAACTGCTCTCACGTGACACATAAACAACGTGGCTGACATATTCCACCAAATAACTCCCCTGAGTTTCCCTGCCTCCTTTCACTCCAGCCTCTAATGTCCGTCTTCGAGTCAAGGTGAGGCGAGGCCACGTCGGCTTTGTCCAACACCTTCCTGGTTAAACCTCAGCGTGAACACACACAGCACGGAGGTGGAGATACCTGGCGATCGTCCTGTGTTTGCCCTGCTCTCCCCGGCCGAGCGCGGCCTCAGTTCAGCCATGCTTTGAATTCATAGCAGCTTGTGTGTGCCCTCTTAATCAAAGAGTAAGACACAGAACAGGTGGCTTGGGCTTCATCTCAGAGATTTCTGCCACCACCTGAACACGATGGAGACGAATGGAGCGTCTGTCTCTGCCGCACAAAAGCGCCATAAAATTACATTTTAAAAATTCAGCAGCAATATGTCTTTGAAGAAACAGTGTTGTGGTTACTCAGTATGACCCTGGGTCTTCACTGTAATCAGTTTTCATCTGAAATACTTTTTTACCAGAGAAAGCATTCCCGAACAGGGGACTATTTAAGAGCACTTTTTGAAAATGATGATTCACAAGGAAACAAACCAAAGATTCAGTACCGACAGTAAAACATAAAAAAATAAAACATTACAGGTTGGTGATAATTTGTATTTTATACAGTAGCTAAACATAGAGCCTATTTATGTGGGCTGTGCGTCCACCATAGTTTTATATTAGTGAGTAAATTTATTTAAATTTTTTGCATGACTGCCATTTTTCATCTTTTTAACCTTTCTAATTCTTGATTTTCACAGTAGTCAGCCTTACGAGCACCTTTGTGGCAGATGTGCACAAGTGTCTATTAATCCACTGCTCAAAATAGTCCCCGACCAATATACCACTTACTCTTGTTTGAATAATGTTTGCTAAAGACCACAGTGCTCAGCTGTTTCATAAAATTACTTAGCCCCTCTTTAAAAGCAAAATGATATATTTGTGACCCATTTTTTTCTTCACTCCAGTAGCTGGAAAAGTACTGAGCGACAGAATTGATGAACACATGGTTAGTTTAGGTCTTTTCACAAGATTTGCTGACAGTCAGCAAAATATAGAATAACGGCAGCCTCATATTTTACATTTTACAGACAGATCTATCATAAAAGTGGCATACACTGGAATGGCTTGCAAGTCTTGCAGAGGTAAGCACAAACTCACTTGAAAACACACATTTACTTCACCGCAAACAAAAGAAGTAGTTCATGTAACTACAGCAAATATAATATTTCAGACAAATAATAAAAGACAGAAGAACACAACTCCTGAGGCATCAGCTGCCATTTGCTACTGAGACAGTTTCTGCTGATAAATCCCTCTCTCCCCTTTTAATCTCTTTGTCTCCTACTTTGTTCCTTCTCTCCTAAAACTCTCCACCAACGTAAGACTGCATGTTTTCCTTTGTTCCAGTTTTCTATATCTCTTTTAACTGTCTATGTGTATTTCTACACTATTCCCTTTGTCTTGTGTTCAGACAGCAAGGGTCACTGAGAACACCAATTTGTAAATGCAAAGGAAATACTTGTGTCATCCCCACGTGAGGAGAAAAATGGGGAAGGGAAGGGAAGGGAAAGAACAGAGCAACAGAGAGGGGGCACAGGAGGGAGATGTCCAAATGTTTGTTTATGCCTAATTGGGCCACAGATGAGCCAGCGGCCATCTGAAAACAGCAGCATATCCAGAAGGAAGGAGAGGTGCATGAAAGGGGGAGCAGGATGATAGAGAACAGAGGAGAAACAAGGGGCGCTGGTGGGCTTTAAGATGTGAATAGACAGGGGAAGTAAAGGAGGAGGAAGCGGGTTTGGCTGTGAGGAGAGAATATCAAGGATGGGACTGAGGAAGAAGGGCGAAAGAAGCGGCGTGAGGAACTAAGGAGCAGCAGTGGCACCTCAGGGGAAGTGATATCCAGTAATTAAACAACAAGACTTGTGCAGTGTGTGTGTCCAGCGCGACAAAAGTTCTCAGAATGCTCCCTGCTGTGCACATTCAAAACGACACTCTGCATCTAATTAGAACAACATATTGGAGCCACCATTCTCACCAAACTTGCCTAGTGGGCTCGTAGAGGTGCAGAAGTAATGTGCAAACATCCATAAAAGGGCATATCCAACAAATATGCAAATACATTGTAGTGTATTGCTGGTGCATTGCCTGAAGCTGAGGACTAATATGAACACCAACATCAAAGTTGGTGATGAAATGGACAAAAAAAACCCAGTCAGTTTAGGAATATTTAGAGGGAAGCAATAGCATGAAATGACCTCATTTAAGCCCGGCCGCTGCAGATAAAGTTTGTAATGGAAACACAGAAAGGCAACGCAAGCTCATTGTCGTGTATAGTGAATCAAATTTGTGGGAATGTTTTCCTTTTAATGTGACCTCTGTGGGATGATCTGCAAGGTATCATCTCGTCTCAGTGCCACCGCAGTCAGTTAAAAACAGGCCCCATAAGCAAATATTTGGTTTACATACTGCAGTAGTAACAACTGAAACAGAACCAGCTGAACATGCACCACATTCTCATTTTAGTGTGGATCTGTAAGTGAAACTTGACATTTTGAAAAGCAGAAGGCTGAATGAGGAAAAGATGTGGGTGGAAAAGCAATTTGAAGCCACAAGATTAAACAATTACGTGCAATGTGAAAGGGATCGCTCACAGTGATACCTACAAACAATTATCACTAAACTCTGCACCTCCCTTCAGCTCTTCAGTCTTAAGGCCTGAAAATAAATCCGCTGAGAGCTTCCTGCTAAACATCAGGTAAAAAAAGTTAGCAATTAGCATGTGATCATGGTGGAGCATTAAGCTGCTAAAGAATCAGATAGATCCCCCAGGAGTTGGTGGGAGCCGATGACTTCTCCATTTCAGCTCATTTCACAGCCTCATTTTGCTTTCACTTCAAATTGATAGGGGAACCGGGTGGGATTTGGCAAAGCCAGCCGAGTCAAACCAAAATTTTAAGGATAAGTCAGCAATGGTGGATAAAATTACAAAACTAGGATCCAAATTGGATCTTGGAATTATTCTTTGACAGAAGACAAAACCCATTTCAACCAGTGATGAGAAACGAATAAGGGGGAAAAAAGCATCACTTATTTTGTGCAGGAATTGCTGAAAGCATCATGAGGTAGAGAAACAGGAAAGTCTTGAAGACTACTACACAACCCAAAGAAAGACTAGGTGATGAGTCTATTAAAGACTAGAGACACAACCGCTGACATCAGTCTCTCCCCCCACCAAAGAGAAATTCATTACATTCCTCCCCAGCTGTCCGTCAACCCCTCCCTTCTGGCAAGGGTGACTTGTCATGCCTTTTTTTCCCCTTTACACATTAGCGAAATTTTTCAATTTCCTGTAGGCGGCTGACGTCTGCTGGCTGTCAAAGCAGGATGACGCTGGGTATTTGATGTCTGCGTTGTCTGGTTTGAGCAGAGCGGACTGGGTTGAGGTTTTCTCTACAGGGACCCTGAAGCTCTTGGGAAAAGGTACAGAGGAGAGCGGGAGATTGAAGTCACTCCAGCTCCCGCCTCAGAAGCTGACAGCTGAGAGATTAGTGGTTAATTAAGTCAGATGAGTTGACTGGCATGTGGGGAACAGCCCTCGAGCCAATCAAAGTTTCGTTTGGTCAGGAAACAAGAGCAAAACTACCACAGCCTGGGGGGGGGGGGCTCGCTGGAAGAAAGTAGACTGTAGCCAAAAGCAGCATGAATACTTCCTGACTCCCAGTTTCTCATCCCTCTCACACATCTGGAGAGGCTAGATAAGAAACATGTAATGAAAACAAAACGTGATTGACACCTCACGCTTCATGTGCTCATTTAAAGCCATGTTATTCTACATTTCCAGGTGCAGACGGGGGCTAAAAAAGAGAGGAGAAGAAAGGAAGATAGTATGTGACACATGAGAATGCCGAATGAAAGAGAAAAGGCAGACAGAGAGGAAAAGAGATTTGCATGGAGCATTTTTTTTTTTTAAGAAAAACTACACACCGCAGTATTTCTCTGGAGGGGGGAGGAAAAGAAAAGGTCCAACCACACGCCGACGACCTCTCATAAACATGACAACTTTTCTCTTTGATAGCTCCATCAAAGAGAACGTACTCTGCTGTAAATAGCTCCTCAATAACATCGAACAGGTCACGGAAATCAAATAAAATCCACGGGCAACTTAAATGGTCAACTGGAGCGAGGTGGTGACGATTGATTTATTTTCCAGTTGCTCCGTTTGGTCTTTTCACATTATACAGCAGCAATTCAACAACTCTCTCAGATCTGGACATTTTGGGAAATACACTTTATGCTTTATGCTTATGTTTCTTGCTGACGGTTTGATTAGAGGATTGACACCACTTTCACTTTCGTACAACTTCTGCATAGTCTGGAATCAAAAAGTCAATCAGTTAGCCAGTGGGTGTTGTGTTTGACTGACATTTTGGTGGGAGTAACAAAAACAGCTTTCTGTAAACACTAAAATACCAGTTAGGTGTTGAGAATGATGGATGGTAGGGAGAGGAAGGTAACGCAGGCCAGGTGATTATCAGTGCAACACTGTTAACACGTCAATCAAATCCATCAAATCAAGTGACAATTAGTCACTCTATCTTTCAATGAACGTACATTTAATCACTTCCATTAGGAACTTGGAACCAGTTCATCACTTTTTTGGGGGGCTTTTTTGGCTTTTTTTTCTTGAGTCCCATAAACCCTCAAGGTCGTGGTCCTAAAAAGTTAAACAGGGAATTTTGTGTCGCGAATGATGAACGAAAGACAGGTGAAACGATGGAACGTGGCTACCTTCATCATGACTGTTTTAATCAAATCACCTTCAAATTAATGAAATGGCTTGACATGTCATCACTCACGTTTTGAGCTACTCCAAATTTCAACCCTTATGCATTTGCAATCACTAAGCTACCCACAGTAATCAGTTAGCTTAGCACAAAGACTAGAAATGGGGGGGGGGCAAAATCTGCCTTTACACTTCAGATTTTGTACAGATTAACAAATCATTTATCGTGTGTTAACTTGTGAGCTTTAGATGCTATGAAGATGAAGATTAAGTTGGCTCGTCTGTTTCCTCCTGCATCCAGTCTTTGTGCTAAGCTAACCAGCTGCTGAGTGTGAGCCCCATATTTAGAGCAAAGATTTGAGGGTGGTATCAATCTTCTTGTCCAACACTTGGCAAGAAAGTGAACAAGAGCATTTCCCAAACTACTCCTTCAGTGTAAGCTATTCCTTGAAAGACAGTTTATCTGCCAAGGCCTTTCCAAAAAGGCAGCAGCAGGAGACAGGGATTGCACATTTTCAAGCCATGATTTACTACAATGATGCACACGAGATAGATACGGTTTGCCTTTCTGGTCTTAGTGCTTTGTGCTAACACTTAGCACACTAGCCAGTACAAAAAACTGTACCCAAAGGTTAGGCTCTACAGAATAAATTCCTTTATATTTGACTTTTCAGTTATATTTAGGTGTGAGTTCCTTTTTCAACTCTCTGTCCTTAACAAAGTGACCACAGGCACAGTTCGAATGGGTTTAGTTTAGTTTCAGAGGTTGTCCAACCTGGCAGGGAGATGATGAATGAGGACAGAAACGAGCATCCTCATATTGCAGTGAGGGAGAAAGGGACAAGAGACTTCTGAGACGCTGAAAGAGCATCATGGCCTAAGGTCTGTGTCTGTGTGTGTGTGTGTGTGTGTGCATGCATTATAGTGTGTGAGAGACAGAAAACTGCTGCATAAAACCATGCATACACTCAAACAGAAAACTAATATTTGACTTCGAAATAAAGCACCCCCCCCCCCATGGACCTTCATTATATCCTTTCTTTTATCTATGCAGTATTTTATTTTTTGTTGTTACTGTTCCTCTCACCTCTAGTTATTGCCTAGGTGTTTGTTTTTCCATTTCCTTCTGAGTTGGGGCTAAATTATCTTGGTGATAATAACCTCCATTCTCTGTGTCTGTACATTTTCAAGAATTGCTGCATCAATCACAGCTTTGATGCAGCTGAAGGATTATGATCAAGAGGTACCTATGACTTAATGAGCAGATTGACGATTGAACCTAGACCTCATTTGTTATTTATACACTTATACAGCATGATTCCCTGAATGAAAGCGTCTGAGAGGGAGTAGAGAGGGAGAGAGAGAAAGCTGAATTTCTGAGTCATCGTTAAATTTAATTTGTCTGTAGTTTATCATTTCTGATACTGCTGCATAGGTTTTCTCTATAACTTTCCCAATGCACACACAATTGCTGATAGCACTGCCAATGAAATGATCACTTTCACCAACTCAGTTCACTTAGCACATGTGCTCTGGCACCGCCATCATTAGCATCACTTGCTGCAGAGTCCAAGTCCACCTCATTATTACCCGCCAGCTGCCCTGCAGCACCGGAAGACCGAAGGGTTAAAACTTGTCCAGTTTGGACACTGGTTAGAGCTCAGGGAGGCAGGGAGAAAAGCTTAGAGAGGGGACCATTAGGGATGAACTAGTCCAATCAGCTCAAGGCAGAGCAGAGGCTGAGCTGGGTTCAGTGAATTAGCAATATCTTTTCCCAGCATAGATCAATGGAGCATTACCGTAAGAGAGAAGGGGAGAGGGAGAGAGGGAGGGAGAACAACAGAGCAAGGGAGACGGAGACAAACTAATAATTTGACTCTGCCTTGAGCATTCTGTCTCTCTCTCTGTGGTTCTCTCTTTCACTTTCAAATCCCAGCAGCGATATTGCCAATCAAATTGGGCGATCAAAGATCCAGGAGGGAACGGTTCCAGCCAATAATCGTTTCAATACAAATGAAGGCCTGATTCTAAGTTTAATGAATTAAGAGGCTACCATTCACTAATAACACCATTGCACAGTCACAGAAGTCCACACACACACACACACACACAAAATGTCATTTTCCACAATCTATTTTCCAATGAAACCCAAATATTGATGTGACCAAAAGCCGCTGAGGATACTGGCCAAGCTGCAGACAAATCATTGAACTGGCCTGCACATTCATGAGCTGCTGGTGTAACATTTTGAGTGCAGCCACAATACTTTGGACAGTTCAGCCAACCATGCATCAAAAGAGTTCAGAGGACAGAAAGTTTTTATTCTCCTCATTTCTGAATGAGAGACAGTCCATTCTTTACTTTCACAGACACTGAAATTGTCCAAGCTGGATGATCCAACACAGAAGGTATTAATTTGGTTTTATTATAGCCTCTCTTGTAATTGTTATTCCATCGCACCTAGGATGAGAGGTTTCATATCAGTGTGCAAATGGCATTACACTCATTACTCACTGTCAGTCACTTCAGAGCCAGAGGGGGAAATGAAACTCTGCCTCAGAAATGATTACTGTACAACCTCGCAATCCTGTCAGTGGATGACAAATTGAAGAGAAAAACCTGGGTAAAAAGAAACATAGCAACTGCAGATGTATCCCGCAGTAGTTATGCATGTACTGTATGTACATGCATAACTACTGCGGGATACGAATAGATGAGGTGACCTTGATTTCAGGTCAAGATTTCAAGAGGAGAGGATGTGAAGGAAAAGCTTTCAACTGAATGGTTTGATGAAAATGATGTGAAAAAATGCCCTCAGCTATGGGAGATTTTGGACCAGCCTGCTGGAAAGCTGGTCTCCACCAGTATCATTAAAACACCAAATGGGGGACATTTTTGGGAAAACCCCAACAGAGTACAGAGACTTCTATGCTAGCTACGCTCGACACAAGTATTTGACTAGCTTTGAACTTAATCTAAAATAAGGAGCAACATCCTGTCTTCTTCAGTGAATCTTGGCCCTGGACCCTGAAGGTCATGGCTCTTTCGGTGCCTTTGAGCAACTCACAAAATCATCAAATGGAGTCTGCCCAGATTTCAACATTTTCAATTTATCTGAGCACTTTAAGGGCCTCCGGTCCAAATTTTCTTAAAAGTTGAGATTTAAAGTCTGCTCTTATCCTTTGGAGCTGCAGTTGGAAAAACCAAACAGCCACTAAATGAACCCTGAGGCTTAACTCTCTGTTGTAAATCTGCTGCAGTCGCTGTGCAGTAAACCTCTGGCCACAACACCGAGCAAACTGCATCCATTCTCTCTTTTCTTGCTCTCTCTCTCTCTGATTGTCGCTTTCACTTAGTGGCTCCGTGTTCCACACACATATACTCAGAAAACTGCTAATGCACGCACACATGCACTAAACCTCCACCAACCCTATGGACCTTGTTCTCCACCAGTCACACAAATAAAAAATGACTACATCCAGACGCTCAGCCAGCTACACAGAAAACAGTCCGAGCCCCATGGAGTATGGATTGCATTCCGGGGAAGGTGCCTCAATAGATCACAGGACGTTTATTGGCTCCACGGATTCCCCTGAGTTCATCAGACTCCAGAGGAGGAGAAAGAAGTGCAGAGACTGAATATAGATTCACTCTGCCACTGTCTGCTGAGCAGGCCCGGCTGCCCCATCAGCCTCTACCCTATTAGAGGCCATGATGGAGTGTGACAGAGTGTGTGTAAGTGCGTGTGCATAGTAAGTGGACAGAGGCTGAGTGGGTGCAGGTAAAGGGAGGCGTAATGCACTGGGCATGGAACAAAATATTAGAAACATGGTCTCACTGCAACTGGAAATCAATATGAGATAAACTTAACTGCAGTACATTTAAAGATGATAAGCTTATAAAATACAATGTATTGTTAAAGATAAACTCAGTGACTTACAACCTTTTCGGCTGGTGACCCCTTACAAAATAAAAACCCTAGTCATGTTTCAGATGTCTATGGATTCTTTTCAGTTCTTCCTGTGTCCTTCCAAAATTACCAATTTCCCACAAAAGCCCCCCCCCCCAAAAAATAGAAATATGTGTGGCAGAACTACCTGTTTGTGTGCCCCAACTTGACTACACCAATAAAAGGCTAACAACTTAGTGACGCCTCAGTATTACTAATCTAATAACATCATACATTATAATATTTCAATTGCATGGGGCAGTTTTGTGCAGAAACTTTACTTTTTCATTAACTATATTTACAGTATATACTTTTACATAAGTATCTGTAATTTTCTTCCACCATGGATCCAAGCAATCCCAACAGTAATTGGAGGAGAGGAGAAGAAATAACATGAGCGAAGCAAACAAAGGACAAAGACATAATACACGTTTTTAAGTGAATATAACCAAGATGGTTCACACACACACATGCTCACACATGCACACACACACTGCACCTGATCACATTACATTCTTTTGGGCAGAAAAGCAAGGAGGCTCGGGAAGAAGTAGAGTGGGAGACGATGATGGAGCAAAAGAATAAATTGGAGACATTAAAGTAATATCAGCAGAAAGAGTGAATGCCGTTTCCTAGAGGACATCAAGCAAAGACAGCAGAGAGTGGAAGGCAAGACAACAAAGAGAGGGAAAGAAGGAAGGCATGTGAAGACTCATCTTACGAGAAGGAAGGTCACTACGTTGAGACAGAGACAGAAACAGAGCGCTCTGGTTACTGGCAGCCAGTGGACAGAGAGACGGAGGGAGTGATGACCAGGGGACAGCTGGACACACAGAGGCAGGGCTGGGCCCACAGGGCACCGCCAGGCCGGGCACACGGCGAGAAACATGAGTAAGGGGGCGTGCGCGACTGCACGCATCTTGTGTTGATGGGACGATCAAGTGAAAGACAGCAAAGACAGGAAAGACAGGAAGAGTGTGTAAGGGCATGTATGTGTGTAATCTGCTGCTTGGCATTGGGTGAAAGGTTGGGAGTGACACTGAACGCCACTAAAGGACTGTTAGAGGTCAGTGTAGTAGATGCCAACAGCAAGCTCATAGTAGGAATGGTATAAACATATCGCAGCAGGAAATGAATATGCCACTGGAAGGAAGGGGGGACGGACACATATTTAATTTTAAGTCAGTTTCATTTTTAGCCACGCGCTAGAGGTGTGGCTTGATCGGTCGGTTCACCACTTGGGTCCAGACTTTAAAATCTCAGTAAGGATTTGACTGGATGGATCACTATGACATTTTTTTTAAACACACATCCATGTATTAGGACATGCAGCAAATTTCTTGTCCTGAGTCAAGCCCTAAACATTGTGGTTATGTTGAATGCATCTGAACTGTGACCAGACGATGCCAGCACCAATCATAACTTTTCCATATGGCACAACCATCAAGTATCAGTTTTAATTTGTCCAAAGTCCAAAAAACTAACATCTATTTCCATCTGCCTTTGCTGTATGTTATGTTTATTTGTAATTAACACACATGCTCACATACTAAACCAAGAAGGCTGGCGTGGTAAACCTAATTCCTGCTAAATAAAGTCTCTTTGAGTGCTCGCATGATAATGTTAACAATTCAAAACCTCACAGAGGTGCTTGCATGCATTATTGACTTGTTTCATTTATTTGATTCATCAAAATAATATTCAACTTCAGACACATCCCTGCAATTGACTAAGCAGCCTTATTTTTCCCTAACCTGCCCTGAAGCACCTGCTCACAGACAATATGGAGTTGCACACAGATGGCTGTATCATTAAAAGCATTGGACAGAGCAATGGCTGGCTTTGAACTTAATATGCTTAATGGTGTGTATAATGTAAAGGAAATGAGGACTGAAATGAGCGGTGGATTGGAATGAGTCGGGGCCTGCCGTAGTGTGAAGGAGCTCGGTGTGCCGAGGTTTTAATCTACAGAAGAGACGTTTAGGTTGAGCGGGCAGAAGCAACGTAAAGCTCATTTTTCACACAACACACAAGACCTGACAAAGTGTGTGTGTGTGTGTGTGTGTGTGTGTGCAGTACCATTTGGAGGAGGGCTGTTTTGTAGTGTGGTGTAGGTGAGTGTTCAGAGTAGTAGGCCATCTGACAAGGAAGTGCAGCAGGCCATACATCACACACTCTGAAGTGCGACTGTGGCTTGTAGGGTTTGTGTCTATGGTGCAGATTCTGAGAAAATACAGCGCTCGAGACATTTTGAGAGCAACAAAGTTTTGACTCTCTCTCTCTATCCCCCAACTTGTTTCTCATTCATCAAAGGTGATGAGGAAGGAGACAGGCGAGAGGTACAGAGTACCCCAGCATGGCTATCATTAAATAAGAGTTCAACGCCAGAACTCATGAGTAATTCATGATCTTCTACATTCTTCATTTGCCAGGTGGCAGAAGAAAAGCTCTTATCTGGGGCACAGATACTGTATCGTCTGCTGTTGTGCCTGGCAACAGTAACACACACAAACACGCTCATGCACACAGTTCTCCAGCTCGTACAACGTGGATTACATATAATACATTTTAAAAAATCAGGTGAGGTTCCTGATAAGCTCAAATACTATTCCTTTTCTTCCATGCACTTGAGTACAAACCCCAAGAGAGAACAATATAATAAGGATTTTATCATTTGAATAATGACACTGCACAGCTCGGGCATTGGTTCCCACCCTTTTTCTATGCAACAGTGTTAGACAAAGAGGTGTAGGCAACAGCAAGAGAACAGCAGGCCTGGGTTCAAAACCTCTGACATAAGTCAAAATGTAAAAAAAAAAAAAAGACGTGTACTTGTACACAGGCTGTTAAAACAGATAGCCTTTCCACACTGCTCACTCATTAATTCAAATACCCCATGTATTCTTTTATTAATAATATAAGAAGAGCAATAAGTAGTCCTGAGATAATGGCGTGAAAGGCAAGTCAAGCTCCAGTAAATTCTCTGAACAATCTGTTATCCACAACTAAAGTCATTTCAAACACCTAAAGTGACAATGAAGTGGAACTGAACTATTTGCTGAAGTGCACCGTGTGAGTGAGAAAGCAGGAGACAGCCTGTACGTGAGCAGTCTGTCCAAGGAGGTTCTGGAGAAGTACGCTATGAAATTCAAGAAAGAGAAACAATCATGTCACTTTATGAAGGGAAGCAAGTTGGCTTCCTCTGTTACTCACTGTGAGGCAGAACATAGAAAGCAGGTCTTTCCGTACAAACAGCGCTCCCCATGTGCCTTTTAAAAGAATGATAAGTGATAGTTTAGGAGCACATCTTGTACCGAGAAGCTACTGTAAATAGAAAGAACCACTTTTTGCCTTCTTTGGAGAGAACATTAAAAAAAGCAGCATGCTGTACTCCCTTTGCTGCCCCCACACTATGTAAACCTACAGTATGTGCAGCACAAAAAACTAGCTCAAAAAGTTTTGAGCTAGGGGGATACACCCTTAATTTTAATGATTTTAAGTTATCCCTTATTGATATGACAACAACTTTAGCCTCGATGCTAATAAGGAAGCAGCTGGGTTCATGTCTCAGTAACTAGCGTATGCTAGATGTGATGCACTTAGGTAACTTTGGATATTGTTGCTTGTATAGTAAAGACGAGGTGTAGTTTTGTGATTGATTGCTGGGAGTGTCAAACGTTATCTTTCTGGTACTTATGTGTATTTCTCTGCAGTGCATTTAGCTTAGTTGCCTGCATGCGTCTTTACAAGGACAGGGGAATGAAATCGTACTTGTCAGCAGTTTGTCAGTAGCAGTATGTCGTGGTTTTGCTGTTGCCTGTTGCTGGTGAATGACTTTAAGTAGGTATATACAGTTTGTGAACTGGCCAGGTAAGGGGACTCTTGTGTTCATGTTGTTGAGCTGTTAGACTGCACTGTTAGGTGGATCATGATTGGGCCAACCTCTATCAACAAAACAAGAGCGACCCTGATGGATGCTGTTTGCGCTGGCTGCTCACAAGGCCTCTGCTCGAGCTCCTGGTGCTGCTGATGCCAGCTCGAGGTAAACCCCCAATCAACCGACTGCCGACCACCTTTCAATGTCTCTCCCTATTACTTTCTTTCCCACAGACACACACTGTAGCCAAAACCCTAAGGTGAAAAAGATTGCCAGTCAGTCTTTTAAAACTACACAGCCCATTTCTGTTTTATTTGAAAAGTTGATAAAAAAAAAAAATCAGAACCTTTCTTTACTGTAGGCCACTGTGTTTTGTTCTCCTCATGTCAATAACTTAAAATGGTCATTTTCATTATTTTTGGACTAGGACCTTCTGTATTTGGATCAAGTAGCTTGTGCCAAAGTTAGAAGGCTGTAGCTGTTATTTATTCCACACTACATATCTGATGCTATGTAAATAGAAATATCTGATTGGATATTGGCAGACACCCAATGTTAAAGGACTTGGATTGGGATCAGGGTCAAAACAACTGATGGGGACATCCCTAATAGAAATTTAGATAAAATATCTTTGCAAAAAAGCAGTGCCACAAATACTCCACTATGGATGATGTATGAGTGAAATAATTAAGCAAAACACTTGTGAAATTGTTTTCATAAAAAATACTAGAGGTTGCTGAGACGCTCCTCATCGAAATCCCAGTTTAACCCCAATATCCCCCTGCGTTATTAAAAAACGGAGTACATCTACCATGGTAATGCTGATAGTGCAGCATACATTAGTGAGTCCTTTGAACCCTCCAGTGGTTGGGATTATCACTATGTATCAGTCATTCATCTCGAGGCCGACCAATCAGAGCGCCTCGTTCTACATCAAAGTGAGTGAGAAAAAAGTGGCTGTCATTAAAAAGCCTTTTCATCTTATTGCAAACTTACGCTACAAGATTCTCTGACCTAATTTTACACCAGATATCTCAGGCAATTTAGGAGTTTTGTGAGGAAGTGCTTGAAAAAAAATGTACTCAGGACAGCCTAATTACATCAAATTCTGGTCTGAATTGTGTGCCTGTAAGTAATAATTTGGCTGCTGGCTTCTTTTTCACATCCGTGTTTTGAACTTCTAAACCCTTACAGTTTCTCCATATCTTTCTTTTGGTGAGGTTGAGTGGTTTTAGAAAAATGTAGTTTAAAAAGCTAATTAGCCATAAACAAATGTGAGATATTCTTTTCCCCTAAATTCATTATCTATTCCCCCTTGATATCTGAGTTCCTCAAACATGGAGACACCAAAAAGGACAGAGGTAGCCTATTACTTATCCCTTAATCTCTCCCCTTTCACAATTACTGAACCATAGACCCTCACAGCATGTGATGGCGAGGTCAAAGGTCAAATAGATGCTATCAAAAACCAGTAAACAAGTGAAATCCAGGGCACTCAGTGGAGTTTCAACTCCTTAACTGCATAAGCAATGACAAATGTCTTCCTCCACGTCTGTCTCTCTTTCTCTCTCCCAACAGCATTGTCATTGTCAAAGCTTTTACGCTCCAGTTGGCCTGGACAAAAGCAAGCAAGGTCGCCAGAGGCTTTTCCTGCTATGATCGCTGTGGTGTAAGCCGGGGGTTGATAAAGGGCCCGATTAGAGAGCTGAATGGGCGCCCATTAAGAGGACATCCACACGAGTGAGCCCGCCCCGGGGCCAAACGGTCTACCTTAAGAAAACTGGCAGACTGGAGTCGCCCACTTGATATATTACAGTTTTAAAAGGGAAAAGAAACCATGAGCTGCAGTAATTGGGAAATAGGGAGTTTATACTGAAAAAGCTGTATATTTTGATTACTGTCAATATGAAACTCGTGTCACTCACAAGCAGAGGCAGCACCGGCAAAGGATGTCTCCCTTGGGTAATCCCTTTCTGTCTGCAAATAGTACAAATGCAACCTTATCCAAACCAAAACAGGCCGACAGGATAAATGAACAATTAACTGTAGTTTAAGATCCGTAAAATGATGAGCAGCCGGAAGCTTTTACATCAACAACAATCAAAAGTACACTGCCAAAACAAGTCATTATTTTGACCACATTACAAGAGCACAATGACAAAAAGCTTGTTCACAAAATATTCTCCAAATCTAAACAAAGCACATGTTAGACATAGAGACATGATACTGCAATTTGTTTCCTCAGAATTTCACAAACCTGATTTGAACCATCATAATTTCTTCATGAGACAACAAATACTGCATGCACAAGTCAACCACCAGGACTTAATGTTAAAACAGTATCTATCAATTTGAACTGTGCAAAAACACTGATATCATTCCCAAAGGAGCAAATGTTTCAGTCCTCAATCCATCATTAAGTGCCTTGTCCAGCATGATGGTGCATTTTCATCTATGGTTAGCCATCCACTCTGGTGACTCTGACAACTGCTGATATTTTTAAAACACTGTCAAAATAGTGTCATAACTTTGAGTCACATCTCCCACATTATCAGCGAGACACAGAACCCTGTGACTGCACAGCACCACTTACCCGGTCTACTTAGATTAAATGGGAAAATCCTTGAAATCCTTTGAAATAAACTGAGGCTGTGCCTGCCAGGATTTCTCAGCAGTCATGGTTTGTGCCGGTGTGACTTGTAAGCTGTGATTGCTTCCAAATTCCCTGAGATGATCAGGCAAAAACGGATGTATTTTGGATGTAAGTGATCACTGGTGATTATCCTCAAAGCGGCATGGCACTGTTAGCCACACAATATGACTAGAATCTATAATTTGCAAGATGTAAAAGGAAGATCTGTTGTCTCTGGTAACAAGTCAATGTTTCATTTCAAAATAATAAAAATATGACAGTAAAATCTTACAAAACTGTCATGTAAACATTGGCTGTAGAAATCATTGGGCATAATTTCAGCACTGAGGTACAATAAAGGATTGCATTCCTTGCCCTTATTATAATGCATCATTAATTAACAAATTGTAAACAATGCCTTTAACAGTTAATATAATGATTTACAAATGCTTAAAAGGGAAAACATGAGGTTGGGAGGTTGGGAAAAAAACTCAGTTTGCTGATGTTTATCCTTTCATTTCAGGTAATACTGCAGGTATAAGATGGTCTCCACCAACTCCTGAGGGAAATATGTGGCTTTCAAGCTGCTAAATTCTCCACTATGTTCACCAGCCTGTCACTCTCTGAGCAGGTAGTGTGGAGGGAAGTTTGCTCACACAGGGCAGCCTGCCTGAGCACAGCCGGTGCCCAAGACTCCTGATTTTGTCACCTCCATTGGACTGGATTAAATTAAACACTGTACCGCTCATATACTTTGATACTCTGACTGGTAACCATTTGCATGCTGTCCAGGCAATCAAAACATGCATGAAGGGCGAGTGGTGGTGGGGGCATGGTGTCAGAGTAGGAATGCATCCATTGGCAAGTGAGAGCAAAGAGGGGGCTGTTCGTCGGTGTTTGCGAGCATGCATGTGTGCATTCATGTGCATGTAACTGACACAATGGCATGCGAGACAATTGTGTGTAACACCACAGACACAGCTGCGCTGTCAAAAAGTTTTTCGCGTTCATGGAGAAGTAGTCTGTTGATAAATTATGCATAGCCTACTGGAGCTCAGACGGATGCTTGCAGTCAACCGTAGGGAGACTGCAGCACGGTATGAGAAGCAGAAATACCGCCACACGCTTGTATGCCTCAGCAAACCGGTCAAGTTCACAGCCATGTCTGACCATAACGGACCATAACGGTAATGCATTTTTTAACACAGGTAGCATAAGAATCCTCATGTTATGGTGAAAAAATGTTTACAGAGGTTACAGTGACCTTGACCTTTAATGTTTGATCACCAAAACATCATCACCGTCCCAAATTTGAAGAAAATTCCTTCAGCGCACTCCCAAGATGTCACAAGAATGGGACGGACGGACAAAAGGGCAAGCTAACAACATAATGCCACAGGGAGGGAGTGGAGAAAGACAATGCTTGGGGAATGGTTGTACAGAGAATTGTATTGTACTGTATTGTATGTGCGCAAGCACCCACGCCACGTTGTGTTTATCACAGCAATTAGATTTAACAGCTGTTTTCAACACAGGGATTAAAGTTGAGACTTCCCAAATGTAAGTAAAGCCTGGGTGTGGGAGATACGCCTACCACACAGTTTGTCATGTTTTCTCATCTTGTTTGTGTATGAAAAAACAGTGCTGAAGTTTGCTGAGGCTTGTGTAGCACAAAGCCTTTCAGACCTTGATTGCCTCATGTGGTGGTGTGGCTCCAGTGTCACCGGTTTTGCCAGTGTCGCTGGCAAAAACAATGAACTTTTGCCACCTCAGATGCCCACTCAGACTGGATGGATGAATTATAAACTACTGTGACAAACTCAAACTGAAATAGCGTCACTGAGCGCCGCAAACACGAGGAACGACGAGCAGGTTGCGACTGGCTTGTGTTGGAGTGCACAACATTTCATTTTCTCAAGGCTAAGGAATGAAAGCTGTGGTTTTCCTGCCTTTAAGATGAGTAGTCTGGGGAGCTGCAGTGGAGGAGTCAGAGTGCCTCTGCCAAACACCACACACCCCTCCAAGTCAACGCTGCAGCCAAAGTTATCATTCTCCTAACTTGTAGTGAAGTTAAATTGATTCTGTGACCCTGTAAACATGCCTTTTGCACTTCTGATCGTGTGTGTTTCTTTCACATAGTTGCAGCTAACACATAAGCATTTACAAGGCTGGAAATTTCAGATTAGACACTGTTGCACTGTATGTTCAGATAGCAAACTGTGGTCCAGATGCAAAAATGTACTCTGAGATCAATCTCATTACCACCAACTAAGGTGATAAAACATTCAGTTACGTCCCCTGTGCTGGAACATGGATTAATTGGTTTAAGCCACTTAAAATGCATTGTTTAAAAAAAAAAACAAACTTCACGAGCTGGAGGAGGAAAAGAGCGGAGGATGGAGTGTACAAGTGCCAGAGAATCACAAGGCTGCCTCTCATTTCCAAGTATTCTAAACAGAGACAGCAGACATGGGCCGTACAAACCAAACACACACACACACACACACAGACCACAGCATCGTCAGAGGTACAATCTCACAGGCCCTAATTAGAGTGGGCTGCAGCATTTCTTATTTGGTTTGCCAAAAATCTCAAATCGCGCTCACCAGGGCACGCTGTTTACAGATCCAGACGCAGACGTACACAACTGTGGATGTACACACCCACATGTTCATTTAAACTGTGCATGTATGGCGGTAGTAACAACACAGCTATGGGAGGCCGGCCTTTTTTTCTTCTTTTTTTTTTTTTCGGTGCACCAGCAGATAAGAGCGATACTGTTTTCCTTCCCAATGCTGATTCATACTGAAATACTATTACCCTGCCTTGACGTGCACATGCCAGCAGAAAAAGCCTGCAGATTTGCAGCTATATTTGATATGCATGAGAGCATTTCTGAAACATTTCCTTCCAATGTTCAGCGTAGTGAATACACTATTAGACCGCTACTCTACTCCACTACTGGTTTTTTTTTTGTCTGATTAGTATGCTGCATTCATCCTGTACTGTTAGCCTGGTTTTAAAGTCTGATTGCTCACTCTTTCTCTTTCAACCTTGAGTTGCTTGATGGAGGGTCATGAATAATGGCCCGTTGGTTTCCAACACTGACGCCTTATATACAGCGAGGCCACTGAAGACAAACAGAGAGGTAGAACATTTTGCCATCACACCAACTTTCCCCCACAAACACACACACACACACACACACACTCGGTTTCTTACTTGAGCCAAATTGGAACTTTAGAACTTGTGTGTTTTCTGTGGTACCTTTTGTATCTCCTAAATATCCCTCTCTTTCTTCCTCCCGTCTCTCTCTCTCTCTTTTCACACTCTTGCTCATTTACATTCACTGTACAATGTGGGTTTCTCTTCCCTTTCTTAGAGAAGTCTCTAAAGTGAGGGAAACTAGGCCATTAGGCTGCAGCACAGCTTCTCCCCTGCTTCAAGTATCCCCATCTCATCCGATTCCCTCTTTTTCTCTCCATCACCCTCCGTCTTGCCCTGTTCTCACTTTTTCCTTAAGTTGCGTGCAGTGTCTCTCTGCCTGTTCCATTTTTTTGCGTAATCTTCATCACATGATATGCTCCTTCTCTTCCTCTCGTTGCCTTGGGTGTCACGGTATCTTACCTACAACTTGTCTCTTTTATGCTTTGTTCTGTTTTCTCTCCAATCATCCATAATCACACACATATATGTACAGCACACACTCAGCATTCCACACGAACTGAATAGACCCCAAAAAAAGTTTCCAGACACCTTCTGTTCCTAATCACATTTCTTTTTTCCCTATGGCATGGTTTTAATGGGATTTTCAGATACCATTTACCAATCATTCATTAGCCTAAAAGAGTAAAATGGTGTTAATAGAAGTGGCAGGGACAGAGGTATTTAAAGTTTATCTGATTTTGAAATCTAATTTTCTAAGAACCGTAGAGACGTTGTTTTCTCTTATTAAGCCAAAATGATGTGTGTTACACATCTATTCATCAGTCCAATAAAAAAACAACATACATCATATTTTAGCTGGCTCAAAGCTCAGGCAAATAAAACTAGAAATGAAATGATAAATAATCTGAAGTGAAATGATAAGTAATCTGAGGAAATCTATGGGCTCAAATAAGGGTCAGATTAAGATTATGATCTTGTGTAATTATGTTCAGAAGGTATTTCAGAGCCTGTAGTTTGTGAGTGTACACACACATTTGGGTTTTTCATACAGCTAATTCCTTGTGATTCACACACACACGCACACACACACACACTCTTTGACCACTGTGTTTCCTACAGCTCTTAGACAGCTCTTTGTTCAGATTAAGTCTTTGCATAATCTTTAATCTGTACACAAATGTAATTCAGACATGTAGCTGTGAATCTTTCCTATATATTTTGTTTGACTTGTGAACAAAAGATGATATACACCAAGTGGCTTCCACATTATAATAAGCATCCCTCACTGAGCCCACATTAACCAACCCTTTAATTTTAATAGGCACTGGAACATATTGGAACGAATGGTGTTGATTAGTGTATGTTTCTCATATTTATGAGTTTAAATTAAGACCAATCCTAACACAACAAACGAGATTCAAATTAAAAAAACTCGTCAAAGTTAACGATAAAAACAATAAAAATGCTTAATGTTATCCTCAGCGGCAGTCAATTTACAGCCCTATTAATTTTCTCTTTGGTCTGAAAGAGTGGGTGGTTGTTTGGGTGGAGAAATGATGTCACAACGGTCTATTGATCTCGCCCTCTGAGTCCCCTCCCCCCACCTGCTTCCTCCTTTACCTCCTCGTGCCCTTTGTCCGCTGGTTGCTGTCTTGTCCAGGTCCCTCCGGGCTAATCTGCTGGTGTACCAGATGCACACGCTCATTAACCTGGTACCACCTTCTAAGAGCCTCATTAACCGTGACACGGTCTCTCACACACACACACACACACACACACACACACAAACAGACAAAAGCTCAAGCATATATAGCAGTGACGGCAACACAAACAAAGGCCTGTGCTTGCTCAGTGACATGGACTTCTTATTAGTACAGTTGCTGGATTATCGACAAAAAGAGAGGTAAAGAGAAGATAACGACCAGAGCAAACAGACAAAAACGGAGGGGGTGTGCCAGATTAGCAGACAGATGGAAGAGGCGAGGGGGTGTCTTCACCTGGCCTGAACTGGATTTTCACACTGACACTTTGCTCATGGATTTTTTTTTTCATTATTTTACTCCTCTCTTCCTCTTCATTTTGATTCCACAGTCTCCTCGGATCTCATGTTCTACTCTGAGAAATCCTCTTCTTCAGATTCAAAGGATGCAAAAAGAGAGATGCCCCCTGTCCCCCCTCCTCGGGCCCAGGACCCTACATCACACACCTCTCTCTCTCTCTCCAAGGCTAAAAGCCCACTGTTTCCAGAGAAAGAGACTTTGTACAAAAGGCGAGAGACGAGGAAAAAAAAAAAAAAAATCAGGCACCTTTTTGTGTTTTTCTTACAAACGGCAGCTGTCTCCCACATTGCCTCCTCTATTCACACTCTCACACCCTCAGAGCCTTCGCCATATCCAAATCGACTGCAAAACACCACATGGGACCAGGCCACCTCCGTTGCTATCCTCCCAACACCCCCCCGCACCCCTGCCCACCCGGGTGTCTTAGTAGCGGGCCGTGTGGAATAAATGAGCTCATTCATAAAGCGTTGAGCGGCTCTGTCCCTTTGCTGCCCGGCCCAATGTAAACAAGCCTAAGGTAGCTAGTTGTAGGAGCGTGCCTGGATCAGAACCACCACCTACATGCCAATCCCGCTGCAAACAAAATCTGAAAAGTCATACTGTTTGACTTTAAATTACTTGCGTTGAGCGTTCATTCGATAAGAACGTCCAACTGCCGGTCGCTTGGATATAAATTTAGCAGTTGGCTAAAGTTCGGTCCGGAGGAAACAGTTCAGTGATGCTGATGGAGTATTAAATTATGTACACTGGAAAACATTGTATTGAACTAATGTTTTACTGTTTATTTAAATTTCTAGTTTTTACATCACTTCTTTTGACTTTAAGGCCCGCTTGGTAGAGCTCAAATAATTAGTCAATTAATTAGGTGACTGACAGAAAGTTAAATTGATATCGGTATCTATTTTGAGAATGTGTTAATAGTTAAAGTCTTTGTGCCACTTCTGGTACGACCAGGCCTTCACAGTGTAGCTTTCTTGTGTGTGTATGTGTGATCCAAAACATATTGGAACGGCTTCAGCTCCCCACAAGGAAATTGATTCCCACAAAACTTCTAAACACTTGAATTATGTTAGCTTATTCATCTATTGTGGAACAATGGCACTGTTCATAGCTCTGCAGAATTTATTCTGTGGTTATCTTCTTATTGCCTTACACGGAGTCGTGGTTTAACAGACAGGCAGCCTGGTTCGGCTCTGACTCCCTTTTCCTTTCTCATTCTTTCGTTATTCTGAGATTTTCGCTCTTTGTAAAATCCATCTCCTCCTGTCTATGAATGTTCCGAGCCGTGAGACTACTCTGCTCTTGGTTTTCTGTCCACGAATGGAAAGTCACAGGCTTTATAATGAGGAGTCACTGTCAGCACTTCAGCTTCAGAGACTCTCGCTGCAAAGTGAAATCTTTGTTAAAGGGAAGTACTGTTCCTCTGTAGTAACTATGTCATAACTATGGTACAGTATAAGAGAAGATAATGACATTTGCACAGATTTAAGTAGATTGTAATAATAGTTAGGCTTGTGTTACTGGATATATATATATATATATAATAAATATGTAAATGCACAAAATGCTTCAAGATGGCCCAACAACAAGAGAAACACAATGATAAAAATAATGACCATTTGCAGTAGTGGGGTCTCAGCCTACTCCATCTTTTGCTAAGCCCATAATTACCTGAATGTAACGGGTTATAGATACAGTAAACACATGTGAACAGTGTTGTGTTAAACCAACCACCGAGTTAAACACACAACCATCTCTGTGTTCTCTAAAATTTCACTGCATCACGACACTCTTTGTCCCTCTCCACCTCACCACCAGCCTTCAGGTCCTCTGCCCATCATCATTCAGTGCCTCCACCCATCTTCCAGTCCATCAGCTCACACGCGTCAGCTAACAGGAGGTGCTAAATCCAACACAAATGAAGCACTGTTTGTGTTTGTTTACGTTGAAGCGCTTAGGCCGTGAATAATTAATAAAGTACTACAGTGTGATTGCAAAAGCAGATCTTTTTTAAACACCTCGAAGATTAATTCCCAGAAAGTTATAATGATGATGAGTAATGATTTGAACACGCAAAAAAAAGAAAAATGTTTATTTTGAGCACACGCATCTAGTTCCATCTGCTTTTAAATTACTGCCTGAGCTCTAATAAGCCCAGAGGAAAGGAGGAAAAGTACTCAGAGGATGAGACATGTTGACTAAGCTGCTGCTGCAACGTGTACCTGGCAGATGGAAGTGTTTCCTAAGGCTTTTCATTATTAACTCCACAATGGCATTCGCGCACATTTGAAAGCCGCTCTGTGAAAAAGGCCCATACAAGCATACGGGACTGAAGTGGGAACATGTATTGCGCACAGCAGTATGCATCTTTGTGTAAATTGTTGTGGCAACCGTGGCAACGTTCACATGCTGAAATTAATTGGCTTTAATAATGAATCATCACCCTCAGCATTGCGGGAATCTCATTTCCCAATGTCTTCTACCCACCCCACCCCACCCACCAAAATATCTTTTCAACTAAAGTGGAAATGGCAAGCTTATTCTCCATGCAACAACAACAGCAGCGAGAAAAATGAACACACAATAGCGGTTCGTCTTTGAGGTATTCAGAGATTGCACAAAGCCATTCTTTGTTGTGACCATTGCTTTGGCTCATTACACATTGTTGTATTGTTTGTAATTAATTAGCTACTGTATTTTTCTTTCTTTGCCCTATAGCAGTGGAGATCAGAATACAAAATGTCCATTTGTGCACTTGTTTTCCTATTTCCGAATTTTGTTGATTACTGTATTAATTTGCCTCTCACGCTATAAGATCAAGGTCAGTTACTCAAAGTTCAGCCCTTTACAACCACTCTACTCTTCAACACAAAAATAAGAGAAGTGCTGTAAATACTGACCTGAATCTAAATTTCCAGAGACTTGAGTCTGCGTCTCACATCTTTGATCCAAAAGGCAACTGCCAAACATCATAAACCCACACAGTCGAAAAACAGTGCAGCCATAAAAGAGAGACAAAAATAACCAGTGGGACGCACAAAAGCCGCGGATGACACTGCTTGTAGCAAATCTGACATCTAAAAGGACCAATAAAACAGCATGTAAAGTTCAAATAAGAAGACAAAGGGAACTCCACCACAGTGGGTTTTCTAATAAAAAGTAACACTTGACTCGCTGTGTAGTGCCACGCTGACTCACACCTCTTTTCTCACTTTAACGCCACCTCATCACGACCCCTCCCCCCCGTGCGCCCCCTGTCTTACCTCTCATACTCCAGGTTGTCGTGGTCACAGCGGGAGTCCTTATGCTTCTCCCAGTCCTTCCCGTGGCGGCACGTCGTCAACGACACAATGTCCTTCCCGTTGTGGATGTGATGGAGCGCGTTTCTGGTGTCCGAGCCGATGCCCGTCAGGTAACGCTTCCCTTTGAACATCAGCAGGTACTTCCTTCGTGGCGGGATGGTGTTCCTCACCAGCCAGCCCCGCTCTCCACCCTTCTGCGGGTGGTCCTTGGAGAACAGCGGGATGGAGACGTCGAAGCCCGGCCTGAAATGTTCTGTGTTGAGGCTGGCTTTGGCTAAGATGGCCTGGCCAATGTTAAAGCCCAGGTCCTCCGTATAGTTAGGCCACGTGCCTGAGTACAGGTTGAATATCAGGTGGTTCCTGCCGTCATTCCATAACGGGTAACCACGGATTCGTTCATCCACGTTTGGCACAAACTGTCCTGATAGCTGGTCCCGATCTAAGGTGTCTATCCCGAGCACGAACAGGCACGCTTCACGGGGGTCTGATGTGTAGTACCGTGACTCACCTATAGATGTCAAGATCTTCCTGTAGCTTTCCGACACGCGATCGTTTTTTTCCGATGGATAGATATACACCCTGAACCCTTCCCTCCCTCTGCGACGACAACGAGAGAAGTCGAAACAGGTCTCCATGCGGCAGCGGCTGTCTTTGTAAATGGCGGACCACGCCTGTCGCCGCTGGCGGGGCGACTCGGCCGTCCCCGGGTCCGTCTGGAGCTCGTCCAGGTGGGCATAGCGGGGCAGGAAGGCCCGATCGGTCCAGTTGGGCCAGGGGCGCACCACCTCGCCCCGCTGGCGCGTCAGCAGCCGGAGCAGACGTAGCTGGACTCCTCCGCCCCAGTAAAAGAGGACCAGCCAGCAGCACGCACACAAGCCCAGCAGAACATACTTCTTACGCGCCTGCATGGGGGCCTGTCACAGTCTCTTCTTTCCGCTCTGTCTCTCTCTCTCGTCCTCGTTTTTTTCTCTTCCTCTGCCCCTCAGCTCTGTAGCCTCACAGGGGCGGGGGACTAACTTGTGGCTTCTAACAGGGAGCTTCTAACGGAGGACAATGTGTTAACAAGGACATCGCTGCCTCTGAGTGTGGCCCGGGCCACTTTGCCATTTAGAGTGACGCAAGCTGAGTGACTGACTCCTCTCTCTCAGTCTCTTTCCACCTTTTCCATTTGCTCTCCACTGCACTTCTCAGATGTGTGTATTAGCACGTCTCGGCTGTGGCGTGCACTGCTGCTGCTGCTGCTTCTGCTGTGTGCATTTCTTCCGCTGCCCGGCCTGGCTGAGAGTGATGAAGGGTGATTGCTCCGCTCTCTCAGGCCAAGCTCGCTGCCTCATGGTGCCTGGCGCGACTGCTGTCTGCAGGGCCCCTCCTGGAGAGAAGTAAACAAACAAGAATACAGATCAGTGCACATACACAGTTGCCGCTCCGTAACCAACACAGAGACATACTGAACTCCGGGATTAGTTGGCTGCCGTCTCAAGAAATGCCATAATTAACACTTTTGATAGCCCAGTGGGTATAAAGTTTCATTTGGATAGCTTTTCATTTTGGAAACATGTGTGTAATCTGCAACCTCAAACACATTTAATACACAAGAACACATAATCAAATAGCAATAAAGTTGAGTAACGTTTCATAGGCAGCGGAGGATTTTAAACTGTCAAACTCCATCTTGAGCTTGAGCTCATGAAAAGAAAAGTGAAACTACAACTGATTGCTCTCTCAAGCTCTCTCTGATTAGCCATACAGCCAAAACATCTCTTCATGTCTTGAGTCCACCCTCTCTCTATCTCTGTCCCACTCTGGCTTCCACAGTCCTGCAGAAACGATGGATGTCTACAGGCCACGCGTGCTGTGATGTGCAGCCTTTTGCGATAGTTTGTTAAACCTGGAAGAGCAGGCTGGCACAAGATAGGATCATGCTCTTTAAGTGCCGGTTGAACTGAGCCAGATACAGTTGAAGTGCAGCAGAGGAGAAAATAAGCAGGCATTTAGCATCTGAAGTGGAGATTTGGAAAAGCAGGAGGAAAACAGAGCCGTTTTATGGCTCAAAAAAATGTCCGTTCGCTTCTGAGAGACGGGGTGAGGCTTTTTTTTCTTCGTTACATTCGCAAACTTGCAACGGTTTTTCAGTCTCATATTTTTGCCAAACATCACCCCATGACACCCCTACATGTACAGTACATTTGTGTATGTGTGTGTGTGTGTGGGGGGGTCTCACACTGAAGGGAGGGCAGTGTTCTTATTGCCAGCTGCCACACAAAGGCAGCTTTCAGGTTTCACCTGGCCACTTTCTCTTTCGCTCTCTCTCTCTCATTCACATTCCTCATTTCAGCCTCTTCTGCAGCCAAGCAGAAGTGATGGCTGCCTCCTCTGCTTGCAATAAAACAAACAGCCACACCGGTGAGGTGGGTAAACAGTGCATCCTCTGATTTCTACAAGTCAAAAGGGGCAGAGGAAATAAAGATCTGAGTGTGAAGTGAACTGCTTTTGCTTGTGTGAGTGTGTTAAAGTATACTGCATGTTGTGTAAGTAGGAAAAAAATTTTGCTTTTAGTACCACCATATATTTTCAGTTTATCTAAAATAAGTGGTTTTTGGTAAATCATAACTAAATCCTACGACTTAAGTTTAAATGCGGAGCTATGACCCATCGATGAACTGGGATATTGTTTTTCTCTTTACTGACATAGGTTGGATAAAACCAGCAAGCCCCACTCTGCAAGCAGTGAGTCTGAGCACCGTATGTGCGTGGACACACTGCACCAGATAATTCAGGCTCATCAGCCCGTGGAGATGTCGGTGTATTTTTTTAATAATTTTTTTTTGGCATCTACCTTCTTTTCCAATTCTCTGGCTACGACTGCGGCCACCTAAGCAGTGAGCAGTCCACGGTGGGGAGAAATAGACACTTGGGATCCCATTACATACCCCTCATCAATAATTCACCTGCTCCTTTAGTTAAGGCATTGATTTTCCTTTCTTTATTTCTTGTCGTGCTTTATATCCCCTGCCACCAACCCATACGATTAGAGTTCAATCTTCTGCGGGATACACTCCGCTGAGGGACGCACACGAGCGCTGTCCTTGTGATTTGTGGTTGTGGGGATAATTGATAGTGATGGCAGGAAGGTGTAATAGAAAAGTGATGGAGGGTGTCATTACGATGATGGTAATGCTGATGGGCACAAAGTATTTATTCCATTGCCTTATCAAATCTAATGCTGAGCAGTTTCGCGTAGGGACCCCGTTGCTTTTGTCACTCTTCCTGCAGTCGTCTCAGAAGACTAACAGTCCACTAAGCGTATGTGCATTGATTTACATGCACCGAGGTCTCTCTATTACAGCTGGATCAACAACGGTAGTTTCCATTTCCATGCTTAAACTGCCATTTCACCATAAGACGCTATCATTAAATAAAACCCCTCACTCGACATTCTTCTTCCTCTCGCCTTTCAAAGACGAGTGACTCAGAGCTCAGTGAGGTGACGGAGGATAAGATGTAAACTGAACATAATCATTGAAGATAATATTACATATTAGGGCATGAAATGACCTGTTTTTAAATAATTGCCCAGAAAAAAGAATTCCCTCCCTCATCTTATTGCCTGAAAGCCTCAGGTGTGCCACAGCCTCTGCTGCACACTGCTGTGTTGATCTGTGTGCAAGGACAAACTGTATGATGTGTGGCCACTAACAAGGAGCAACAAAGACAAATGTAAGTCAGTGAAACTGTAGGGCATGCCCAGACCTGACGGAGCCTGACAACATCCCTGGAGCCGCAAATCAGCAAGAAGACACGCATGTACGGACTCACACATGCGCACGGAAGTGGTTATAAGTGGTGAGAGGGGTCGCTCTGTCATGGATCAGTGATGGATCATTATGGTTGGGTGACTAGCACCGGGAAAAGCCACGATGCTCATTGAATAGTGGAGCCTGAAGGTGGAGGGGACAGGGTTCAAGGAAAGGCGAGGGCAGCATTCAGAGCTCTGTTACTCCACCTTTTGTCGTTTGTTTCTCATCCACGCCTCCTTCCCTCAATTCCAGCTGATCCTGCCCTCCATCATTCCTTCCTTCTATTCTCTGCACCCTTTTCTCAATGCTACCTACCTGACGAGAGGGTTTCTTTTTTTTTCAATTATTCCCACTTCAACCCGAAAGGGAAGTGTGGAGGGGAGAAATGGGATGAAGGGAGGGGCACGGAAAACTTAATCACAGACATGACGAATACACTTTACGGGGCCAAGAGTTCTTTGATCATTTACTCGCCTTGAGTGCAAAGACACTTCCAGGAAGGTTCATTCAGAGTGTGCAGCACAACCAATGAAATTGTGTCGACACCACAAAGAGAAAAGAAAGGTAACAGTGCATTAAATCGATCAAAAATTGGCTAATTTGAAGTGGCAGGTGGATCTTGTCCCTCTGACATACTACAGTTTAAAACATACACTTTTCCACCTCCTAGACAATTTCCTACCAAAAAAATACATTTTAGGCATTTTTTTCATCCATCATTTTTAGTCAGCCACTGTGAGCTGTTAGACGGCTGCACGCTGTAACTGAACTGCGCTCTGTTGTTGTTTGGGAAACTTGCGGCCTGTGTAGTATGACATCAGAATCTCAACTGCAATTATTATTGACTGACTTTATTGGCATAATGTGAGCTTGTTTGGCTGGGTTGTAAACAGATGCTCGAGTCACTCCTCCATTTCATTTCTACAAAAAAATATATATTAAAGAACGAGAAGTTGTGGTCACTGATGTCACTCAGTCACAACAGGAGTCGCCAAATTAACCTGGACCAAAATGTTAGAGATTACAATTTCAAAGGGCTGAAATGATTTATTGAATGTAATTTCATTCTGAAGCCAGACTTCTTGCTGAATATATTCTAATCTGCAGGATAGTAGAGGGTCAGGACTTGAAAGGGAAGGAACAGGTCGAGGGAAATAAGAGGTGAGGCTGACGGACATTAAAGAGGGGGAGAGGGACTTAATGATCGATATTTCATGGGTGACAGCTGGACCGATCCCTACACTTCCTGCCCCCGGGCTCTTCCTCTCTGCCGGCCTTAAGGGCTTCCCTCAACTGTTTCTACCTGCTGCGGTTTTCCACAGTACCGCACTATTAAGTCTTTCAGGGAAATGGAATTGAGATTTGCCATCCCATATGGCTCCCTTGAATTGTGTTTACACAGCAGCTTATTCAACAGCGGTTATGCAGGCTTTGATAGAAAATGAAAAGTGACGTGCCCTGAAATGGATGTCAATGATGATGGCCTTCTGCAGGAAATTCAGCTTTTGTCAATTTGAGGTTTTCTTCCACCAAATGGGAGATTGTTTATATGGGGATTTCTGTCTTTCACCGACAGATTGACTTTTCCCTTATTTGTTCAATTTGCCGTTCTCTGGCCATAGCACCAGTGCTGAGCACAAGTGACATTATAAACACTGAATTCTACTAGCATTACCATCATTCTCCAGGTAGCACAGTAATTGGCAGTGTAAGAGAGGCAGCAGCAGCTTTATTAAGTCTGAAATGGTAGTGACATAGAGCAGGTTATAAATTGACACTGAACGGGCCAAATGCTGGGTAAAATGAAATTTCCATTTCTTCCAGAATGATATTGTTAGCTTGTATAAAGACAGTCCACCTGAATGTAGGAGGCCTGCCACACTCTGACACAAATCCCGGATGATTGCACTGTAGAAATGCCAGTGCGGCAGCAGGCCTTTCAGTGACTTTTTGTGGCTGTACGTGCCTGAGTGTGCGCGAGCGCCCGTCTAAACTATACTTAAACACACATCTGGCATGTGTGTTTTTGCTGGCCTAAAGCTGGTGACATATTAGTTCAGCAAAATAAAGTGTTCTGAAGAAAACACAAATCTTGTGGTGAGGTGAAAGGCTCGGTCGAGCTAAAATTAAATCCTGGCCTCTGTCATTACAGGCTTGAGAGATGTGACAGTGTGACCAGGGACCAGAAGATAGCCACGCTGTTTGTGTTACTGCAGCGATTCCAAGCTTTTTTTTCACTTGTGACCTAAAATGAAGTCTACAGTACGTCTACCCCTTGCTTATGTCAATAAATGGAGGGAAGTTTGACCAAAGCCTCATTTTTTTCTGCTCAAAATGGTGTTGTCTAGGAAAGATGCACCCCTTAAAATTTCAGTCTTGGTTCATTTGGCAGAATCTGGGCAGTGCAACACCAAGTGCAGACAGAAATAAAACAGAAGGATGACTGGTGTATCTGTTACAGTGCAGCCAAACAATCTCATGATCTCATCTGAATGAAGAAGTCAGTCGATAATCGGCCTTTTTTCCATCATACCACAAAAAACTGCAATCTGATTTCATGCTGCGCGTGACACGAGTAGTTTTTCCAGACAACGTAAAAGGAGCTGGATGCGTGCTGTCTGCTGCCTGTAGCTCCATGGTGAGACCTCATCTAACAGCTCACTGCTGCTTCTTGCTCCATTAGTCCTCTATAAAAATTAAAACTTGTCTGCCTTCAGGAACCACCACAACAAAAGGGATGCTGTTTTGTAGATGCATTTTTGATAGCCCGTCACGGTCAGTACTGGCCGCAGTAATAAAACACACCATGGTTTGTAGTGCCTTCACAATAAAAGCCACCCCATGTTTAGTGTGAATTTAGCAGTAGGAAACACTGGGTTTAGCTTCATACAGTGCAAAGAGAGTGATTGGTTTAAAAATTAGGTAAAACTATCCTGGCTTACATACGACATTGTTTCCTGTGCATCCCTCATGTGCGGGAATACAACCTGAATTCACTGGTTACAATTAAATCTACTGTATCAAAAACTACATGTGTTTTTGTTGGCGGCAAATGGTGGATACCTGCATAACAGCAGGGTTACACTTCTATCACCTTCTGGCAATCTGCAGCGTGTGATGTTTGTCTGTTTGTGGCAGACCAAAGAAATCCTGCTGCAGTAAGAAATAAAAGTCTAAAATAAGAAAGTTAGTCTCCTCAAACCGTCATTAAAGGATGAAGACTGAGATGTGACACATACTATACTCATGCACAATTTGGTGTGTGCTGAACAAATGGCTTTTTTCCCTGTATAAAAAAAACAAACTCTTTTCCCATCCCGTCCCGTTTTCCATTAGCTCGACCACCTCGGAACCATAATGGCCATAAACTTAATCAAGCGCTGGTTCTTTTACGAGGCCATTTTCATGATACGGATAACAGCACGTTCTTCTCCACCGTAATAACACTACGCTTGCCCCGCATGGGCTGAGGGACTCTGACACTGTTAATAAGATGTTTACCTCAAGCTGAACGCCCCGCAACGCAACAAGCCTCCCAACCGCGCTCACATTCCAAACCCCGGCATAATTACAAGCCGGGTTGATTAATTACGTCTCAACAATATGCTGCTCTCCAACGCCACAAGGGCTAATTAACAGCGTGAACAAGATGGGTAGGAACAATTATTAGTGAGGTTCAAGCCTGCGCTCTGAATTTGGCAGTTCTGTTACAGTTCTGGAAAATGTGCAGGTCGGGCTGCACGGCCCAGAAAACAAAGATTGTGCCTACCACTGACACACAGCCACGAGCATGGAGAGTGGAGAAGCCTACAGAGGACCGTGAAGTAACAACTGCTCTGTGTTCAGGATGCCCGGCTGTGCACCTGACAACACACAGCAAAAACAGCATGGAGCAAAATCCATGTGCCTTACTAACCGGTCCTGCTCACCCTGCATCTCTCCCCCAACTCATCTTATCTCCACAGCTTCAGCCTAGAGGCAGCCCTATCGCACAACTCGGATCAGATCGGCCTATAAACAATCTGACCTTGACAGTACGGGGGAAGATATGCGATCTGACCCTGGGATAAGGAAGAGGGTGCACATTCCAGATGAGGTTCAATTAGTCGAGTGTCCCTGACATCTGAAGGTAAAAAATTGAAACGATTCCCGGTCTTGTGAGTCTTGTAAAGGATCATACTTCTTCCACTGATTTTATAACAATAATACTGAACCAGTATCTACAAAAATGATATACTTTTATTTTTTATACTATTCCCTTTTTCTCCAACTGGCTTATGAATGTAATTTTTTTACACGAGCACAGTAAGAAATAGATATGAATACATTAACACTATGCACAGTGACCTATCAGAGTTAATAGCTTTGAAAGGTTGCACACTGATACTCGCAACCTCTCCAATGAATACCTTGATTATAGAAATGCCCACCACCTCTGGAATATGGATATTGTCTGACTTGGCCAATGCTGGAGAGTATTAAAGAATGCTGGTCGACTGATATGGCCTTTTCAGGGGTGATACCAATACTTATGAGTGATATTTGGAATATTATTCCTGGACTGGATATTCCCTTTCTAGGAAAATGGTCTCAGACTTCTGGTACATCTGCAGTAAAACTTGTCTTGGTGTCAAAATTTTGAATAACATAAAACTTTGCTGAAATGCCTTTCAGCATACTTAAAAGAGATTAAAAGAGAACTTTTCAACATTATCTTAAAACAAGAAGTGGGTTTAAAGAAAGAGAGAGGGTTAAAAGTGGGACAGCAGGCTCGGGCTGTTCATTTATGACAGAAAAAAACATTCTGGGAAGACTTTGAAGTTTTCAGTTATTTAAATTGTATATAATAACAAAATGTGATAACAGGGAACCTGTCATTCAAAAGTAGGCACCCTCATTAATAATGACTACTATAGCTGAATTTGTACAATAGCAACAGTCTTACATGTTAGGTCTCAAACAACACTATCCTGCACCTCTCTACAAGAAACAGAGTCAGAGACAGCTTCAGTCAGTTACTAGTCGTCATGGTCTGCTCGCCAGTCAGTTGGCTAAATTATGCATCAACAAAATAACTTGTCTATGTCCCTTATCACATTCAAGCTCTACGAGACCCAAGAATCGTGTGCGATATTATGACCATCCGCTGCCTATGTACAAACTCATGCAGGCGAGTAATGTTACATTTGCAATATGGCTGCTAGTTGCGCCGGTTCCTCCAGATAAACTTGTCATCACAGAAATCAACCATAAGATTGTGGTGTTTTTGCAACATCAGCATTATCTGCTCCTACAGCTTTGACACACCGCTCGCCTCGCTCACCTGCGCCCGTCTGCAGATAGCCTTCATTACTGATAGGCTATTACTCTTGATGTAACCAATCAGACAGAGCGGCAGGTGGAGTACTGCTTGAGACCACACAGTGATGACTGGAGAGACGCAGCTGCACTGCCAAAGTAGCACAATTTTAAATTAATTTACTTTTCGCAGCAAACGATTCTCATAATGCTGAACGTTGGATCTGATAATCGACCTGGCAGATGATCGGTCGAGCCCCATAGAAACACCATGAATGCAAAATCCCATTAAGATGAGGGGGTTACCAGGTTATTTCATAAATCAGAGAAAAATCCATGTACAGTCTGCTGTCAGGATCCAGCCTCCTCAGAGAGCCTTTTTGCACACAGCCATGATAATGACAGCACTTTATTTGGGATCAATAAAGTCACCATCTTTTTTCAGCAAAAAAAAAAAAAAATAACTGGAGACTTGTAATTAATTGCTGCAATGAACCCCTTACCCCGACAGCCTTGTTTGTTTCTTTGGGATTTATTAATACATGGAACACTTAGTAGGATGTGAAGGCTGGTCCTTTTCTGCTATTTCCTTCTTTCCTGTGTTAGAAGCCCATATATCTTTAATGCAAGGGAGTCATCCAAGATGAACAGGAGCCAGAACAAAGTATTTTTTTATGTGGACTGAATCAAGAACAACCCTGGTTCAAATTCCCTACATCTCACAAGAAATACTCAATGTATAGCAATAAAATGAGGAGCACATCATGTTATGTGTGATATGCAGAAAAATTAGTTATGTTAGGTTTCATAAACTGGTCTGTAAAATAAAGTATGACTTTACATTCAGTGTACTTTGAGATTTCGATATGCAGGTCACTATTTTGCATGCACAAACATTAGCTGAACTAGTGGCAACATTATTCTATATTCTTGGATGGTGGCAGAGTAACGTGCAACCCGCAGCCCATCTGTCCAGTGGGAGATGCAGATCATCTGCCAAAAAAGATCTCAGCAGGTTCTGAAGATTTTCCAAAGCTCCGAGCGGAGGCTTCAGACCCAGGGTAAGCATCCTTATCTTCCACAGCATTAGAATTATCTCTAAATGCATCTTCCTGTGACTCTACAGGATTTAAACTCAACACACTCTAAGACTGTCATGCCATGTCATGTCAAAACACGCCACCACCTATGCAGCGTACCTGTCACAGATCAGGACAAAGATCCGTTGCAGGTGGAGGTAGCAGGTTCACCCAGTTCTGAGCGGGGAGGTTCAGACTCTCCGGTCCCCCTGAAGCGGGATCAGTTGCGCACTGAAACTGCTGAGCGTCCCGCCGACTGTTACGGCTCAGTCCGCCGATGACACCAGCCGCAAAGGTTGGAAAACGCCAACTTCTTCCGGCGGGGCGAGCCCGCTCTCAATTTACGAGTGCCACAATATGTCTAAGTTACAACATACTGACATGGCGCAAACAGGCACCGTCTGGGCGCGTCCATAAAAAATAATGTCAAGGCGGAGTGTCCCGCCGCCCCCTCGCGTCTGTCCTCCAAATATCCCGGATCCCTCACTCGCAGATACGTCGGTTTCTCTCTTTATTATCCGGCATGCACCTCTCCTGAGCCGGAGCACCGCGGACTGCACATCATCACTCCCTGCCGCTCCACCGGCCGGATTCAGTGAAACAGACTGCGTCTGTCAAATACAGGCTGGTGGTGTCATGATAATCCAGAGGTGAATTAAAGCGCCCCTGTTGCACTTATGGTGAGTTTGGATCATAGTGACCTTCTGGCCCTATTTTATCTCTATACAGTCGCTGTAGCATAACAGAAGGTCTCCGGGTCTTGATCGTGAGAGCTGCCTCACTTGTGATCCCCATCATCTCAAAATGTAAGCAGCGTGAGTGACAAAGGTGCGCTGCTGAGCGCAACACAAACAATGCCACACCAGGAACTGGCAGGGACAGTTCCGGCTGCTTTAAGGTCGAAAACGCACTTTACGGACACCTAATTCCACAATCGCAACATGTGCCGTTGCCACATGTCAAGTAGAAAATGAAACGTTTCGTTACGTTTGTATGAAAAAATGAGCTTTACGATTGTGATTGGTTCCTTCAGAGAAGAGGATAAGATCCACATGAGCCAAATGAGAAATACTCTACAACTCTGAGTACAGGAACCGTAATCTATAATCTCATCAGAGGCATCGGCTAATCCATTACTACTCAGATGCATCTACAATGAACACAGCCTCTAAATACAGGCAGCAGAAATCAACCAGCGCGATTACGACTTCTCCGCGACAGAGAGCTCGCCCTTACCGGGTGGCGAACCGCGCTCTTCCCCTCTCTGGCAGTTTTCCTTTTCACACCGCGGCCGGGCATTTGCGAATCAATTCAGCGTGCGAGCGCAGGTCTCCCCGTCGGGATGTGAATGATGAATGCGCGTGTTAAATTGTCCATTTTCCATAACTACAACAGTCCGCACACGACCCGCCCCCGGGCGGCGGTGATTGGCTCAGAGGCTCCTCGACGTCTCGACCGCACAGCGGAGGAGAACACACACATCTGGACGCGACCCCGCGCAACTGGAGCGCTTTGGAAACGCCGAAATTATGCACAGGCGTCGAACCGACAAACAGGAGCGTCACGTTTCCTTAAACCTATTTAAATGTAGTCCACTGTTTATTGTGGCTTAAGATAGGGATCGTGTCACCTTTGCGGAAAGTATGATTTCAAACACCTGACGGTCATGGTGGGGATTTTGCATGATGGACACCAATCTTGTTTCAGCATCTGAATTATATAAAACAAGATTTACCGCTATAGGCCAGCAGTGATTACAATAAGGAATGCAAAGCGTTCTCAAAAGTCAATTACAACTAAGCGATAGACCCCTTTATTTTGGCAACAAATACACACACGGGCCCCACAGCCTACTGGGGATCTGCATGAGAAGGCCCAAAGAGCCAATTATAGATGTTAAGAATTTGGTAGGTTGTTTTAAAATACACCATTAGCAGCACCGTTTTCATTATATACACTTCATAGCTTGTGCTAATGAAGCGCGTGTCTTCAAATTGTTATGTGGCTGCCTAACTACCATGCCTTTGCATATTAGATTATTAGGCTACAGCATGATAATATGACAGGAAACGGAGCTGAGAGAAAGTGGCACAATGAAAGCAATATTTCTGAGACTCTTGCGCCACACTGCGTCCGGGACAAAAAAAAACAGCCTCATTCCTTGCTTTCCACTCCGCTTGACTTCACATTATGTCGCTCTGGGATGAACATCTTATCTCTGGATCTGTCTCCAGACTCCGATGCAGCGCTGAAGTGTGGAGAGTGGCGAGCGAGACTAATCACTGCGCAACAGTGCAGAGGCTTTCTGAGGATTAGTGACAGCTGTCACAGCCTGAATGCGGTTTCAGTGTGCTTTCACAGGACAGGGGGAAAAGACTGTACTGAGAGTGAAAATGCCCTGATCGTCTGTCAGTAAATTAATCTTATTAAACTGAGAACTGGTTACTGGTTATTATTACTACTAATCATAATGCCAGTCGAAAATATTTATAAACGTGGATTTTTTTTCAATTTGCTTTCTTGATTATCAGAGAAGTAGATTATTTTCATTTTCAGTCTAATACAGTACGATACAAAAGTCCGGCAACAAATCCTCCTTCAGGGCGGTTATAATGTTAAGTTTTTGTCAGAACCCTTTTAAAGAGGTGCTGATTCAGCTCTATGGTCATTTTGGAGGAGGAGGACTTATTGGAGGACAAATGTATTAGACTGCATTAGCTAGATGTACCTAATAAACAGGCAGCTGAGCGTAACCAATTAGGCTTGATCAGGGGTAAGCGTTGATAAGGTTAAGTAACGTTGAAGAACGATAGCGGGACCTCCCATGTTTCTCACGTATCTTGAATGCAGCACGAGGCTCCTCCCACACCAGAAGTAACAACCGGGAGCTCGTGTTGTTTTTTTTATCCCTGAGATGATGCTGTCAGGCAGCGCTTCCTCACGCGCCCAGCTCCGTTTGCAGTGATTGACGAGCCACAGGGTCGTCTGAAAGACCGAACCGAGGACAACACCGTACACGTGACACGTTTCCTGCACTGACTGAAACCGCTGTGTGTAGCTGGTGTACTGGCGGGCTAACATAATCGGACCTAACTTAGGACAGGTAGGGCTTTGGTTAAAACATTTTGTGCGACTTAGAGCAGTAAAAACTGAATTCATTTACGATCGCAAAGGCTTCTCATGCTAACCAAGCTGGTAGATAACAGGGCTTTGTTGCCCACGCGACGAATGGAAAGGCTTTCAGTTCAAGAAGCTGCACGGGACCTTTAACCTCAATTCTGTCTGTTCTGACTACAGCTGAACCTTCTGTAATCATTGACTGGGTCGATGAGAATCACGGTTTTGTAACTCTGCAGGCTTGTTTAATGCTCTGCTGCAACAAGGGGCTATGTGTCAGTCCAGTGTGTTTGTTTTGCCAAATGCCAATGTAAAACTGTGCAGCTGTTGTGCACTTATGTGAAAGTGTGTACGGTTTGTTCTCATCAGTCTCCAGTCTCAGATACAAGTGCTGCTCCATCCATTGTTTTACTGCTCTCTCTCTCTCTCTCTCTGTTGTCTCTGTGTTATTCCCCCTGTAGTATGGCTCAGGAAAACATGACCAGCATGCTGGGGCTGCAGGCGGATCAGGTCGTGGCACTTGGAGAATGGGAGAAACGCTGGCATGAGGGCAGGACTGGCTTCCACCTGCCTCATGTAAACAAGTAAAAGCTCCACTTCCGTCTTGCATCTACCTCCTCAGTGGAACAAGGGAGAACAATTACATCAACCGTAGATGCACCCCCTTTCTGTGACCCCATGAAAAGTGGAAGAAGGCCATAAATTCAACTTATTCAGTCCAGACACGTCCTTCACGTGCTGCACCCTTGAAGCTCACTCTGGTTGCATGTTGGACATTTCCAAACTTTTTAAAGTTTTGAGTGCTTTTTGAAAATATTAGAAGTTTGAATGGAGCATTGATGTAACCCTAACTATTTAAACTACATAAACAGGGTCATCAGTATGGCGGTTTGCTGTTCATAGTGGGTTTTTTGTGTTTCCTATTTATAACAGGATGCTGGAGAACAATATTGATAAGGTGCTTGCTGGACGGACAGGAGTTCGCTTCTTCTTCCCTCTCTGCGGGAAAGCAGTAGATATGAAGTGGTATGAAAAAGCTTATGATATCCAGTACATTCAGTGTTTACATTTTTGGCTACCATTTCTGCTAAAAGGTCAATTCTTCTTCTTATTATTATTATTACCAAAACATTTCCTCAGTAATGAAAACCTGTCTCTTATGTCTCCTCTCCTTCCGTGTGCACGCCAGGCTGGCAGACCAAGGCCATTCAGTGGTTGGGGTGGAAATATGTGAAAAGGCTATAAAGGAGTTCTTTGAGGACAACAACCTGACCTACAGTGAGGAGCCTTTCCCTGCCATACCTGGAGCAAAGGTTTACAAGGTAGATGAACTTAACTAGGTCTTGTGTGAAACTTGTTAGCAATGACAGCTCTCGGTCTTAGAAATCATTACCTTGTGGAAGAGATCCAGATCAGTATCTGGATTCAGGAATTATTTGGGGGATTCTTCATATTTCCATAAAGGTATGAATATTTAAAATGAGGAAAATGGCCGACACTATCTCAATACTCTCAAGAAAAGATCACTGATTTGATCCAGAGCCAGATACTCTTCTGGATCCAGGGATGAGGTATACACAAAATAAAGCACATGCTTGATGTTATGGGCGACTGTATGGACTAAGTGTGTCTATCTGTTTAATGCTATATTTATAATGAGGTATGAGGAACTACATGCCATTACACACATGGACAAAGATGTTTCACCCACACTGTCTTTGCTCCACAGAGCTCAGAGAAAAATATCTCCCTGTATCAGTGTGACCTGTACAACTTCTCCAGGTAGATAACAAGCATGCATTTTTTCCCCCACTTCCTTAAAAAGGTGTTAAATGACTTACCTACCTTTTACCTTTCATCCTCAATCTCACAGTTCCATCGAGGGTCAGTTTGGGGGAATTTGGGACAGGGGCTCTCTGGTGGCCATCAACCCAAAAGACAGAGAAAAGTAAGATGAGATTGAGCCCTCTGATGTTTTATATTCTTTTATTCAAGATTCGACATAGAAATAGATACATCATGGCATAAACCAGCCAAAACCTATTAAACGTAACAGTTTGATAACATTTTATAATTTAAACACACATTTCATGTTGTCTCAGAATAATCTCTCTTATAATACCACAGGTACACTTCTCTCATAATTTCTCTCATGGCCAAAGACTGCAGATACCTTTTGGACACTTTTCTATACAATCCTGAATTACACAAAGGTAACTGCTCATTTTGTTTGTAAAACATCCTGTACTGTGTGGCGAGTCACACACATGTAGTCCTTAAAGATAATATCATAATCCTCTGTTTTGCATTTTAAAATGTCTGCAGAGGGCCTGAGAGTGTGTACAAGCTTGGTGCAAAATACAACACTTTTGTCACAATATTTTTCATTTTTCAGGTACTCCCTTTTTTGTGCCTGTTGAACAAGTGCATAGCCTGTTTGGTGAGTGCTGTTAACAAACTTACCGTGTGCGTTTCTCTACTTAATCATAAGCCTTCTAAAATAACCAAACTAGGAAAAGCACTGTGATTCTGAAGGAAGTGACAGAAATGTGAATACTTTTGGCCGAGATCGGAGGCAAAGATAAATTTGTGCTTTTTAATGGTGTGTTTCCTTTCTTCAGGGGGCGGCTGTGATATCGAGCTGCTGCAGACGGCTGACGCTTTGACAGACAGACAGCGAGACTGGGGACTCGACTTCTTCACTGAAAATGTACATCTCCTTACTCTGAAGACCAACTAAAAACTATCTTGTAAGTTTGGAGAGCAAAGAAACGCTGATCTTAAGGTCCAGAGCAGGTTTTTAATATATATATATATATATACGATTCATGACATCTTCTTGGTATTCATAAGAATAAAATGTCAAAAACAATTTCTACAAACATGTCTTAGAACTCATGTATTTTAATAAAGCCTGTAAAAAATGTAACATACAACATTTTGAACGCCCAAAAAAATAAAGCATGGTTTGTAAAATATCTAAAATCCCAAACTTCTGTTGTAAGCTTCACAATATGCATCATGATCCACTCCAGTGAAAGAATCCTGCTCTGGCTCTGGCCGGATGGCGCACGGATATTGACTGACTTTGGGTGCTGTACCCGAAATGGAACTCAGCCATCGTTAACTTTATTATCTATACCTGTGCATTTCAAAGTATCTGCTGTGAAATGTCATGTTATGTAAAATGTTTACTGAGAATGGCTGACTCAGTATCAGGGCTCTAAATGAAACACGCCCCATTAAGTTTGCTATTCAAATAAATGTTTGGCTAGAAGAAGCACACACACACACACACACACACACACACACACACACACACACACACACACACACACACACAAAGCTTTATGGCTTGCTTCAGTTCATAAATATTTCAATTAATGTTACACGTTATGATGAGGCGTGATCGACGGTAAAGTAGCGTACCTGTCAGGTGAGCGTGCCGTCTTAATGATGAATGGAGAAATGTTTGTGAGGTGAGGACAACAGGTACAACAAACATGCCGCACCTGCTAACAGTTGAGAGACGTCACTCAACATTTCTAGTTGTGGTAGTCGTGACTCAACAAGCTGATACATCTGTTCACGTTACTCAACTTTTTTCACTATTATTGAAATGGCAGAAGAAATACAGACCTGTAATCTCCTCCTTTTGTATCTGTCCGCCCATGATGATGTTTAGCTGTTAACGCAGCAGACCGACCTACACATGTGTTCGTCGCTGCCGTCTCCTCAGGTTGGCTGAGTTCCGCACGTCGAACGGTAGAGGTCGCCAGAGCATCACAAAGAGCCCCGCTCATCTGAACACATCCGGGTCTCTGGTGATGAAGAAACGCAAGTGACTGTGCTGTGTAAAAACATCACTGCGTGACCTCAATCAGATGCTCCTCTCCTGTAACACTGGTAATTGCAAATGTGTCTTTCCAAATATTGGCACTCACAGAATCTGAACCAGATTGTTAGACTCATGAAATAACATCGATATCATGATCATTTTCATCGTGACATCCATAACATGTTTTGTAGGCAAATGGTACAAAATGCAACATGCCTTCTCTGCAATCAGAACTTTTTGAACAATATACTAATCCCTTGTCTACATATGGACTGTTTTTCAGGGAAATGGCTGACTGCTCTGTAATTCTTTTGTAAAGGTGTGTTGCCTCATCTGTGAGTGAAAATGGAGCTCTCAGCTGGCCAGAGTGAAAGCCAGTCTACCCTCTGTGACTATAGAAGGCAGGGAGCAGAACAGAACAACACTGAGCGCTGGTTATGCCTGGTGGCCTTAATGAATTAGTTAGCGCTCAGAGATGTTGACACAACACAGGTGCTTTGCTTTGACAGGCTCTCTCCAGTATTTAGCCAGCCAAATATCATGCTAACAGCAGTGGCTTATTGCCTGCTCTGTGTGTGACCTTTTGCAGACAGAATAGCTGTTGGTGACCTTTAAAACAAAGAAGAATAAGCGGTTGCCTGGGTGTTTTGATCAGGAGGTAGAGAATGAATAAATTCCTAGAAAAAAAATGGATGAATGTCTGATCAAATGAATTGAAGAATGAGGATAGTACAGTACATAGTAATGTAAAGCATGTTAACCCCCCCCATCCACCTTTTTCCTGCTTCTTCCGTTATGCAGTCCAGGTTAACAGCAGGAATGACCCAAGAGACATCGATGAGGAGGTTGGGTGTCTTTTCTACTTGGATACCTTCAGCACAAGGAACAGGGACTGATGGGGATGAGCAAACTCCATTGCTCTTAAAGGTTCAGTGACGATGGGCGAAGCTGACCTCGAGGAGACGGGATGTAATAACATATTCAAGTACAGGTACCTTAAAGTGAAGCAGACATCGGGCTGAGCTGGCTTTTAGTACCCACTGTCACTGTGCATGTATTTTTTAACACTAACAGAATTTTTGAATGACGAAAAGTACTGACTGCTATTTAAGTTCTTACCTCTGTGATATTGTCCCATGCATTTTTCATTTCTCTCCACAGAGACCAATCAGAAAGAGTTATTAAAGTCTCATCAGTCGGCCTCGGAGGCAACTAATTCCTTGCCATTTCTTGCATCAGAGTCAGAGTTCATTGCATTCAGCCAATAGAAACACAGCTTCCTGTGATTCGACTAACCCCACATATTGTTTCATATGGAGGAGCTTTTAACTATCTTGCTCAGCAGTGCTCCCTACGGAATGTTCATTTGCAGATTCTTATGTCTAATGATCAATATATTCAACCTGACTCAACATATTATACAACACTAAGGATGTCTATGATAGATATCATGTCAGGCCTCTGACTGGGACTTGATTGATGGAGACAGATTCATAGTTTTGTCCAATAGGAAGGAGTATCTGACAGCCTGTTTTATGTTGCCCTGCTGGGTCTGACACAAGATTGGCACTTGTGTAAGCCGTCAGAGGCCCTGTGCTCCCTTCCCTGCTGTCAAGGCTGAGACCAAACAATCAAAATCTGGGCTTGAAGCTCACTCTCCTCTTGAGGGTGGATGTACACAGCTTGATTTGGACTGGCTCCAGATCTGCCTCCAGCTGTCTCACACATACTGAAATGACTGGTGAAAAAAAGATAAAAATCAATTAGATATATGTTTTCTATTTGCTCTGGAATAGCACATAGATCTTGAGAGTTTGGCTCCCATAGCAACTTTCCTGTTTAATTAGTTCTGGGAATTTGTTTAGGTTTCCACTCAGAGTATTGTAAGTATGTATGACAAAATGGAACATGTGGGGAATTTTTCCTTTTCACAATGCTTATACAGCCGTTATTTGCAAGAGAATGACCTACTATATGTATTGACAGTTCTTTAGGTGAATCTGAGGTGTATTAGATAAGGATATATAGCATAACCTGTTGGAAGTGAAATTTATTAGAGAACAATCTGAGCACACTCATGTATGAAATTCATTGTCGTCTGACTTTGACCCCACATCCTTTTTAAAGGTGTATGTTTCCCCACTCACGAAGGTGGTTAAAGTTGCAGTGAATAATTTGTACCCACTAGGGGGCAGAAATACTCCAATATTAAACCAACAGGGACACGTCCCTGATATACAGCCTGTCATAGGCAGCTTCTGAAGTGATTATTGCTAACATATTAGCTACCTGTGCATCAAGCAGATTCATAGCCACACACACAATCTGCTGGTCATGTTTCTCCACCAACTTTCCTAAAATAAATAAATAAATAAAAGCCTGTCTGTTGTCTGTGGTGGGCACTGTGCACTTTCAGAGGTTCATGCCTAAGGTCTTAATACACATTTCAGCCATACATAAAGAACCATCTAGTTATAGCCGAAGTGAACTGTCATTTTTCAGCAGACCTTGCACTAAAGTTATTTTTATAACATTACAACTTTAAATCAATGTTAATACTAAAAGATAAAGTGCAGCTTTAAAGCTGTATTTGAATTTAGCTGATAATTATCATTAAGGATACTAGCTGTAAAGCTTTTTAACTATTAGTGTTTTTTAAAACTGTCTTTTAACACCATTCACACAGAAATGCAGATGCATTTATTAATATACATGACTGACATTTGAATCCAGTATAAATCTTTGTGTCTGTATCAAGGGAAATTGCTTTCCTCTTTCTTTGTTTCTTTCTTCCTTTGATTTAATCTGCTTTGGGATTCTTGGTAAACCACTGAGACAGTTCAGTCACATCACCCTGATAACATCTCTGATAATGGTAGAGATAAGGATGAAGGGTGCAAACCAGGCAGGGATGTTAACAAACAACAGTGAGGATCATCCCAGCATCCACGATGTAGGTCATCCTTCATGGGACCCAGGTCGATGGGCCCCTGGCAGATACAGCAGCATCACCAACATGCTGTGGCCACCAGAAACTCAGCAGCTATCACCGAGGCTGCGTCCTCAGATACTGAATGGGTTGAAGGGCTCTACTGGCATGACGCAGGCCTCGATTTACAAATGCATTCCTCAGCACAGCAATTGAACTTTCATTCTGCTTTACTCATGTGCGGTGCATTTTCAAAAACTCCTCCCTGGACTGTCATTACACACACAAACACTAATTTTGTCTGGATTTGCCTCAGAATTTAAATCAGTTTCTCATTTGCCAGCTGGTTGTGCTGTTGAATAAAATATAATGAAATCCAGAACAACTTTGAAGGTCGTGGCTTTTCTATAGAGCCTGAACAATATTCAGTTCACATATGAAAATGAAGGAAGTCCAGCACATCGCATGCATAATTCACCTTGAATAAATTGTATATGTGAAATCAAATTATATAGCCTCAATGCAGAGTTGGTCATCTACATCAGTGTACACCATTTTTTATTTAGTTCTGAAGGCCTCCCCTTTAGAAGACTGTCGCTCTGTGCCCTTGTGATGCCTCCCACCAGGCTGACAGTTACATGAACTGGTGCCACATTCTCACACACACACACACACACACACACACACACCACTCTTCAGCCAGGCTCAGTGGCAGAAGGGGCTTTGCCTTCGCCCTAATTGGCTGCGTAATCTGGGACACCAAGAGTAGACTTAAGCCCTCTGAGAAGGAGAAGGATGAGGGCTTGGGAAGCCTCTGCATTACAGCGGGGGGAGGAGGAGGGGATCTTTTAATTAATTTATTTCTTTTAATTTGCTCTTGGTTTAATTTCACTTTCCTTCACACATAGTGTGACTAATACCAGGTGAGCTTTCAGATACTTGATGGGGTGAAACCTGCCTTATCAGTTAACAGGTTTGACTTAATAATCAAAGAGGTGCCACTTGGGTAGAAAAAAGCAATTGTTCAGGGTATGCATTATGAATTACAGGAAAAGGCAGGTGGTAATGTTGACCCTCACTTTCCAGACATAGTTCAACACTGGGAAATTCGTTCAGCAGGGAAGTAGTAAATTCATTACTCTAGATAGATAGATAGATAGATAGATAGATAGACTTAGTAGGACTGTGTATACAATTATTGATCCTGAACGCAGCAGAATTTTATTCCAATTGAATCTTAATAGTCCATTCTTTAACCTTTTCAGTCTAATTTGACTTTTGCTCCCTTAAATTGAATGTTGAGCATGAAAACATTTTAAGTGGACCAAACAAACAAAATTATTCAGGGTCTTCGTCCATTAATTGCAGGTCTTTCTTGGCCGCGAGAGCCACAATTAAGCAAAGGACGAGCTGAACCAAAGTTATTTAAAGTGCCATTTAAAAAGCTGTAATTATCTAAAATAAAAACCTTCACAAACACTGCATACCGATGAAGTGTCATACTCGAAGCCACTCATTGATGATTCACTGCACACAAATGTGCTTGTTAATCAGCTGTTTCAAAATTCCTCAAACCTTTTCTCTTGCTTTTTATTTTAAATGAGAGATCCAGCAGTAGTGCTAATTAGTAAAGCTTTCTAATTTGTCTGTGACTCATATCTCTTTTATCTGAGTGTTAAAGGGTAATTGGTTAAACCATGTCAAGAATGTGATCATTCAGTTTAAATCATCATACTTTTTGCATCAAATGCAGATATTACAATGTATGCTCCCTGCCAGCACCAAGACAAGCTAAGTATATTCATGTTTTATCCAAATCATTAGGAATATGTCTGCAATTTTGGCGGTATAAACGCACACATCTAATGCTTTGATCAGGCATTTTGAAGAAATCACCTTGTAACTGCAGAAGTGACTCACTTGTGGTCTCCTCAGGCACCATCTTTGGCAGTGCTTGTGATTGGGAGAGTTGAAGGGTTCACTGTGAACAAAGGGCATATTATTTTCGGGTGAGGATTAGTGGTTTTCAAAAGGTTCTGGGAAAATGCTGTTTCCACTGCTTTGAAATGATTTTAGAGACGCGGAAATTTGAATGCAAGTTGGAAGATATGATGTGGCGAGCCTCTCGTCAGTGGGCCAGTCGAAGGCCACCACATGGAGAAATCGCATCTCTTTCTTAAAATTAATTGCACCTCATAATGACCTCTTAAATATGCATTATTTGCATGTGATTTGAAACTGCACTGCATTTTCATGTTATGGTCTTCATATCAATGATATTTTTTAAAGGAATTACTCAAAAAGGTGCACTTAAAAGTCAGGTACCTGTAACCTTATTTTTGTCAACATGTACCTGTTGAAATTGTTCAGGTTTGTGCTGATTCTGAACATTTAGTTTTCTGCCTGTAAAGACTGACCGGAAGGTTTCAGGTGTGTTTGTCCAAATAGGCTTCTTCTGCTGTGAGGTGAAGCTTTGTTCATTTGCACAGGGACAGGAAATGTAAATTTTAACCAGGCCATTTCTTTGGAGCTGCTACACCCAGAAACAGCTGACACATTACTTATTTTCTAATAGCTTTACAGGACCAGGACCTGAAAATTTAGGCTTTAGAACACTCAAACGTCTAACAGGGAAACCTGAAGAAGGTGAATGTTAAGGAAACATATAACTGAAAAGTTACATGTTTCATTTATACAGTTTTACAAAACCAAGATCACAGATACACTAATCTATTTACAATTGTACGTTTTTAATAACGTAGTGCTGAACAGATATTTCTGTCTTTTCTTACTCCGTTTTTGGGTGGGGGTAGTTATTAATTGATACCGGCAGGGGGCGACTTTGCCCATAAATGGCTGAACTCAACGGTAGTGGAGACATCCTGTAATGTAGACTATTTAGCATGAAACTGATGTCAACTATTTTCACTTTTGAAATCCACCTCTGTTATGTTGTGTATCTCCAGCAGTCATAGATACAAGCATACAAACACATATTAAGAGCGGTGTGTTTAATTCCTTGCACACTGAAACTAACAGTTAAATGTTTTCATAATAATATTGCTGCCACATCACAGACACAATTGAGGCTTGATTATAATTTAGAGATGAAATCGTGAAAGTTAATTGTGGGAATCATTATGATGTAATGAATGATCGTTCATAGACGTGGAGATAAATGGTTCAATTAGCTTTTCTTCCTAATCATCGTGGAAAACAAACGATAAAACAATAACCAATACTCAAACTTAATTGTTTTATTGTGATCACTATGTTATCATCGGCCTCTCTCTTTCTTCGGCCACTTTGTCGCATGCTCTCTCCCTGTCTCGCGGTGACACGGCCGAAAAAAAGAGCACAACACGCACTGACCTGAGCGTCAGTGGGTCCTGTGTACTTCCCGTCCTCGTTATTTCAGGCGAGCGCAGAGGGAGAGAGGAGAGCGAGCAAAGGTGTCTCGTGCGGATTTTTCACTGAGGCAAGGCGAGGCGCGCGCGGAGGACTTTGCAAATTAAAACCGTGACTATTTTTTTGACTGTCAAATTTACACAGACAAAAAAATACAGGAAAAAAGAAGAAGCGTTTGAGGAGAGTGCGTGTGTGTGCGAGACTGAGAGAGAGAGAGGGGGGAGGAATAACCAAAACGCAACACGTATCCGGTGGGATCCCACTCCTGAGAGAGAGAAGCGGCAGGAGTTGGAGCGAGGGGTGCGAGGAAAGCGAGAGGGAGACAGAAGAAGAAGAAGAAGACGAAGAAGGAGAAGAGGGGAGAGATTTGACATTTTCGCCCGTGACGACGCGTTTTTAATCCATTAAGAGGAATAATGAGGAACGTTTGGATAATTTTGACCCTCGGGCTGACCGCTGTCCTCTCCGGGGAAAGGGTAAGTTTTTTTTCCGGGGGTGGGGGGAAGCAAACTTAAAAACGGAGTAAACACTGTAGCGGTGTGGGGGAGAGAGAGGCAACTTGCAACTGGCCCACGTACGGACCTCTCGCCGCTTTGAGAGACCGCTTCGTTTAAGCGTCTGCAGATTTTGTTTGCCTCCGTTTTGCCGCTGTTAATATCAGGGAACAGCGAAGCGGGGTCGAAAGTAGCAGTTTTGGACGCCAGGTCCGGTACGTGCTTGTCCTCTGAATCTCTGCTGTGTTTGACAGTCAAGCACAAAAAGCACATCGCTGCCACTTCGCGCAAGACTTCGGTTATAACAGATTTCTTCAGGTCATATGAGATACTTAAATACACTTGGCATGCTCTGAAAGATCCTGCAGAGGTCGACGTCCTTCTCTCAACCAGCCCATGGCGTTCATCTTCAGTTTTTTCAAGTAAAAAAATCTTTTAAAAAAGGAAATACATAAGTAAAGGTTAATTCCACACTTGTATCTGTTGCCGATATATCTCTTTGAAAGTTGGGCTATGGAGTGTCTGCATAATCAAACACATTGTAGGGGCACACTTCAGAAACATCAGGGATATTATGGACTTTATGGCATCTGAGATGAAGGATAGGATAGGATTAGTCACCAAACTGACTATTTGGGAGCACAGAGCAAATCTACAGGAGTACTCAAGCTGTAGTACAGTGATTTGGTGTGAAGATTTTGACTGCTGAGTTAGCTGTGCAGGTTCACAGATGCATTGTCAGGAGTCCAGCTCACCAGCTGGATAAATCCTTGTTTTGTCTTCCTCTCCTTGGCAAGTGTTGAATGATTGTGACATTTAAACGCACAGGGCCCCCCTGAGCAACATCCCAGCTTTATTATCAACGGCATTCTGAATTAAAACCCAAATACTGCCGCTGTTGTTTTTGTTGTTCATCCCTGTTGTTTCCTTTATCCACTTCCAGGTTCAGGCCAGTGCAGTGCCTTCTAACTGAGCATGCATCACCCTGCAAATTGGCTGGGTTGTTGGGATGACAGATTTTGGCACTTTCATGTGCAGCCCTTGTCATTATTGTCCCCTCCTGTTGTTTCTCTGTGGGTTGTGACTTGTCGCTTGGCGCAGGGCCTCCTCCTCCTCCTCCTCTGTTGGAGCCGCTTGTCCAATTAGTTGATTCAGACACTGTTGTTTTAATGACTCATTGTTTTGCATGAGGTCACTCCCTGAGAACATTTTTATATGATTTCTATGAATTTCTTTTTTACACATGGGCTATGTATCTGTAGACAACACTTGTTCATCATTGAGCTTTACGTAGTTTACTTTTAATTGTGGCCCAACAGATGCAGAGTGAATACAATTTTTCTCTACCACAAATTACAGCCTTGAGAAGTGTGTTGAACAAAAACACTTTTCTGGCACTGTGGACCATCCACAACAGTTAAAGTTTCACAAAGGTAGCATTTATTACAATATTAGGTTGGGTTACAGTACAATGTACAGGGGGATATTTTTGTGGCTACTTCATGTTGGTTATAGCAGGATTGGTGCGCTTACCCATCATCCTCCTCGACGACTTTACACAGACAGTCCACATACACACACACACACACTCACACACTTTATCCTGATCAATATCTTCTTCTTTATCTGCGTCCCCTGAAGGCCTCAGTGGAGCCTGACACGTGACATTGATTCTCAATATTAGCGCTGGAGTCGACAAGTGGTTGATAACCTGCTTCAGGCACATCTGTCTGTGTTTTAATTACCCTCATCACATCTCAGGGATATGGTGTACTGCGCGTTTGAAAAAGTAGTGATAAAACCAGCTGCTCCTGGCTTTGGAATATTATTTTATCACTGAGCCACAGTCCTATTTGCTCTTATACTGCCTAATGTGTGTGCTTTTGTCCAGATGCCATTTATGCTGCTTTTACTTTTGTGTTTGGGCTCACTCGCCTGCTCGCCAGCACACCCCGGCAGTGATGTTTTTTTGTAATGCTGCTTTGAAGGATGCAAAACACAGTGGAGACATGCGGCTGTGTGGTTATCATACATTAGATGAGATCAGCTCAGCGAACATGGAGCATCTTTCCTGCAGCTCCTCCTTCAGACAGGTGTCCTAACGTTTTCCTCCAAGAACTTTCTGCGGTCGAAGAGGAAGAGTTTGGCTGAGCTGAGATAGGCTGTGTACGCCCCCCCCCCTCCGCCCCGCTGTGTCTCGGTGCACGCCAATCACCAGATGTTGTGGTCTGTAATTTGTGTCATGTTTTGGTGGGAAGCGTGGGGGTTGTTCATCTCCCTTTACGTCTGTGATTTACAGGGGGTTCTGTGTGCTGTCTCACACTCACATGCCGGACTCTGAGGATTCACATCACAGAAGGAGGTGGGGGGGGTGTAGATTTGGTAAGAGCTTCCAAGGACAGTTGAGGAAAAACTGGAGCGTGGCGGAAGAGGGAGGGATGGAATGTCTCTGTCCAAGTTCAAGGGATTTGGGAGCCGACAAAAAGAAGATTTCACATATCTATTTATATTTTCTCCCGGGCGTTTGTTACGGACCGACCACTTTCACGGGGATGATGCAGGGCGAAAAGCCATCTCAGTCGTTCCTCAAAAGGACAAGTGAGGTTGGATTGCTACGATAAACTACCTTCAGCTAGTCAAAGAGAAAAGATACTCTAAGCCCGAGAAAAGCCCCTATATTATTTCAAGGGTGAAAAGGCCAAAGCACCAAATACAAGACTCCGGCCTGAAGCCTTTGATGGCTTTTCGAGGGAGGGGAAAAGGTGCAGCCGTTTATTGTCGGGGATGTATTATCTAGGTCCCACAGGGGTATTCCAGTTTCATTTTCTGGCTTGAATGCTAGCCTTGTATCTGCTGATTTGATGGTAATGAAATGAACAGCAGAGATGCGCACACACTGACCTTCCTCTCAACTAAAGGCTGTCTAGTGCTTTTCGGGACGACTTGTGCGTCTTACAAAGCTCTGCATTCAGTTTGGTAGCCTTAGAGAGGGCGTCAGAGGATAAAAAAACAAACAAACATAAAGTGCAGTGTAAAATAACATGCTTTGTTGCATGGCAGAAGGGTTTTCAGAACCTGAAAGAAGGAGGTCCACTGGAAATTTTCTCTCCATTCTCCAGTGATCAAAAGCAATATGCTTCATCTTAAATACTTAATTTTCACTGTACTTTGTGATGAATAAGTAAAATGGCAATCAGCAGTGTGTGGACAAAATATTTGTCCTCTTATCCATCAGGGAAATATAAAGGGAGAAGGGTGGTTGAAGAATAATGCGCAAGAATGAAAATGACCAACTAAAGAATGTAATAAAAGTTATCATAAAGGGCTAATGATGGAGTAATATGCACTGCCACATAGAAGCACAAGGCCATATGCTGTGCTGTGACTGCAGCTTCCCCTGCTGTATATTTAATGATGCTCTTTTATTTAGCATTAAACCAGAATTCCTCAGACTGAAGACACAAGCAGCTCCCCTGTATGCAGCTGCTTGTGGTCTGTCCCACTGTGCTTTCTTTTTATTTTTTTTAATAAATCCACGACTGCTTACACACATGGGAACACCGAGCGTCCTGCTTTTCGGGGCTGCATTGACTCTGTCCACGCCTGCCTAGAATTATGCAATTGCTAATGGACTCTACAGAAGGCAGGAGGCAGGGTCCGCTGGACCACTGAAAGCACAACAGCAACCACCTCCCCACCCCCTTTTCCCTGAATCCATCTGTGTCCATGCATGAACTCTTGGTTTGTCACCATGCAGGCACATGCATGCTGGAAGATAAACACACAGTCTCATGCCTCCCCCGTGCTGATTTTTTTTCCCGCCGCCCTCTCCACATTGCTCCCCTATTGCCACATCCGTCTGCCAGCATGGTCAAGATGCTGTCTGTCATTACCACAGCGTCTTGGATTAGGCTGAGAACAGTGGCACAATATTTCCTCTCAGGCAGCTGGAAGGAATGAAGGGAAAGGATATATGTATTTTCCTTTTTTCTTCCCCCCCTCACACAAAATGCACCACATTTTTTCCCTCCCCTTTCCTTTAAAATGTGAGCTCTTGTCTTGGATTTGCTAACATCTGCAGGACGTATGTGTGTTTGAAAGTAGCTGCCTTCCTCCCCCACTTTCTCCTCCTCCTCCTCCCCCTCCCTCTCTCTCTCTCTCTCTCTCTCTCTCTTGTTGACGAGTTGGAAGAGGCTCGTACTTTGGCACCGACTTGTGCATACTAGTAAAGACTCACAAATAGTCAAACTCTGTTGACTGTGTGTGTGTCTTTGTGCATCGATTCATGCGTCCGTGCCGTTTTACGTCCCCGTGGGTATGTTTCTGTGTGTGTGTGTGTGTGTGTGTGTGTGTGTGTGTGTGTGTGCATGCGCATGCAAGTTTATAGCCACATGTTTGAAATACACTGTCATCCCAGCCACCGAAGCATAGGGAAAACACATTAGGGAGATGCGGCTGCAGCAAAACCGGCGACGGCAGCGCTGGTTTATGTTGGGCCACAGCCGCCTTCGTTTGCAGACGAATCAGAGGCCGGAGGCTGCAGCAGCAGACAACAAAACCTGCATGTGTCAATCTGGATTAAAATATTAAGACACAGAGGACCTAGAACACTGCTCTTTTTCTTTCTTCCTCTGTTCCCACCCTCTTTCTTTCCGTTTTTCTTCTATTTAATTAGCTTAGCAAATGGAAACTTCCTTGGCAGGACTGTGGTGGAGGGGATTGTGGTTGTGACAAAGAGAAATGGGGAAAACCCTCTGTAAGGACGTCTGTTTTCTTCCTTTCTTTCTCTCTCTCTTTTTTTTTTTTTACTGCCTGCAGCCTTCCAGTTTAGGTCGGTAGGAGGTAAAGAAGAGGGAGATGAAGGAGTGGGGGAAGAGTGTGAACCCCATCTCCCTTTTGCTGTTCAGGTTTTCCCAGGCCAGACAGGACTGCCTGGTGCGTTGCTGTGTTGTGAGGTGTGAAAAGTGTCTAACTTGGCAGGGGGTGCAATGACAGACTCATGTGGTAAACATGCCACTGGTGGTGTTTGGCATGTGACTATTGCACTGGTCTACTTTCTGAACAGTTTGTAGGAGTTTCAGGGATCAGCCTACACTGTTAACTTTTCAGTTACCCAGAGAGATGCTTTGTACTTTCACATTTCAGGGGCCCGGCTCTTTGGAATTAATATAGCATGCTGTTATCAATCTATTATTGTTTTTGCTACTTGGCCATTTTTCAGAATATATACATACACTGGATCATGGTTGAACACGGTGCATTATGTAAAGCAGGGCAGCAACTAATGGTTGTTATGATGACTCAACCCTCAGATAGTTTTCTGTCTTCAAATTGCTTGTTTTTTCAGACCAGTATTACGCCAATGAAGATGAATGTTTTTCCTTTATAGCTGTATTAAATGTCTTCAGCGTCGATTGTGGTAAGTTGGGGTTTTGCTGGTTTGTTAGTTAAAGGATGAAGTGAAACTAAATGCTGCCCGTGAAACCGTCTTGGTTGACTTTGTGCCGCTGAATGAACAATGACTCGAGCGACCAAATTTGTTCCATCTGCGTACTGTCCAAAGAAAATGGTGGATATTTGAAGTCATGATGTCAGTTAGGTTATTTTTTTCCATCTAATTCCCAGGATTGCTGTGGAAACGGCAAGGCACATTTAACACATCTGTGCCCGCTCATATTTATGAGAGCGCTTTATCGTCTCTAAAGGCGCCAAATTGATATCTGCACTGGCGTCCCTCCGAGCAGAGAAATGTGCTTCTCATGTCTGTTGTTTTCATTACCCCCCCATCTCGAGTCAAAACAGAAACCCTCTCAAAACCCTCTGAACGAGCTAAAGTGTGTAAATCACGCTTTCTGTATCACCGAGTGTATCACCAGCCGCAAATTATACTCCATGCAGTCACTTAATTTAGAGCTGTTGTCTTGAGAAAGCTGTGATTCCTTGGGAAAGCAGATGAGCTGCAGAGGGACATTCATGAGTGAACTCCCCATATGGCACACTGCATTTTTTCCTCTAAATACATGCTTGTGTTGAGTGCCCATTAATATTGATAATTGGGAAAAAATATAAGAAAACAGGAAGTGGAATTTTTTCCTTTCCAGTCTCCACGTGGGTCATCTCATTAGGCTCCTGAATGCTTCCAGCTTTTAATTATATCCTTATGAGCACATAACCTGCAATTTAATAATAAGCCAGTTTTTCCATGCCTAAAAAAATGTGCATCCATCTCCGACTCTCCATATTCGTGCTAAAAACAAACAATCTGCAGCAGCATTTTCTTACCCTACTTTTTAATCCCCAGTTCCCTTTCAAGGCAGTGGTTGCTGCTGACTCTGCTGAGGTTTGCCTCGTTTCCTTATTTTGATTTGGAGGAACCGTCATGTCAAGACCCCAGCTCGGTATCCAGATGTTCCTGTGTACTGTTGTGGCAGACGTCCGATGTTTGAAAGTCCAAACCGTGACCGCATCATCTAACCAGTCCAGACTGTGACTCATACTGTAAGGCTGAATGAGCTGAGAGCAGCAAAAGCTGGGGCGAAAATTAGAAAAAGAAAAAAAAAATTGTAGTTGAGTTTCATTTGCTACTGAGGGTCACACTGAGGGCCTTCTTTTCACACCAAGGCTGAGACTAATTTATAGTTCTTAATCTGAAAAAACAGGTGTGAGTTTTTGGTGCCTTCATCTGAAAATTACTTGCTGCAGAAAAAGTAACACCTGTGAACACAGCTCCTCCTGTGAATGGAGCCATGATCTGTACAGCCTCAGTGTGTCTGTGCCTTTATTGTTTTCTGCTACCTGCTGCTTTTTTTTCTCCTTACTAGGTGATTTTCAGCTAACTTTAAATCACATGCTGTGCAACACTGTAAGCAATGCTGAACTCAACTGAGAAGCGTATAATTTTTCCTCAGCTTTGGTCTCAGCTGTCATGCGTTCTGAATCTGCTGTTTTTCTTTGGAAAAGTCATACGAACAGCAGCTACATACGTTTATATCGTTATTGTCATTGGTCACTAAAAGAATTTTTAGTCACAGAATTAAATAGCCAACATGTGACCACATATATGGAAGAAACTGCGTTTTTCCCTTGAATGAATGTCAGACCTCAAAATGAGCCTTTGTAACATTCACTGAACAGTGGCCACTGAGCCACACAGGGCAATTATGGGATGAGGGCTCATTTAAAAATGTAGTAGTGCAGAGGACATTCAGAACTTTGATCCAAATCCACTCCAGCAAACCGTATGTCATTTACTCAGCAGTATCTAATGTTTAGTTAACATAAGCCACTGGTCATATGTTTGAGCGTAAAAATGTCACAACGTAGTGAGAAAAATGGCCGTCACAGCATCCTGCAGTTGATAGTGAGGTCTTCAGATGTCCTGATTGACCTACCAGCAGTCTGAAACTGCAAAAGTTTACTTTCACATTAGATAATGAAAAGCAGAAAATCTTCACATTGCGTGAGCCAAAGCCATCAAGCTCTAGTTGTTGTACAGGAATAAAAAAAGGGTTGCCAGTAATGTACAGTACAATGAAGTAATGTACTGACTGCTGTTTGTTACTCCAGTGGATATTCCACATCACATGATGTTCTATCAAATTTGTGAATTTGACACAATTAACTGCCAAAAAAGAAAGAAAGAAAAACCTAAGGCCAAACCTTACCATGTCCACACCTCTCTGCCGTGGCTGTTAACATGATCAGAGGCACTAATGTGGGGAGTTAATCTTTACTAATGCATTCTGTTAACAGCCATCTGTGTTCTTAACATCAACTGTAAACCCTGTCAGCAGAGCACAGCGTGGCATTCAGCACCCCAGCAGTCAGTCCTCCATTACGCCCAGGGATTGGGTTTATTATTCCGCCCAGAGAGGCTTTAGGCCAGAGAAACCGTGTCAGATGGAATCCATTTTGATTTTAAATGCAAATACCACCGACACGCTTGTTGCCGGCGCTCTCCTTTCTGGGCGCGACCACATGTCCCTCATGACGGGTGGAAAATTTCAGGGTAGGCATCTGTAAACCAACAGAAGCTGTCGGTCAAAATGTGTCACGTCCGCAGTCAGGTACACGGTTTGACCTTTTGACCCCTCTTCTGGAAATATATTTTGTGCACAGATGACTTCTTCTAGGCTGCCGGGGGTGTGGATTTTTTAAAACTGAATATTAGCAGAAATTCTGAGCATATTACTACTTTTCATGTTAAAAACTTGACAACTAATGGACTTTTGAGGACACTGTGTACCTCTCTTTGGTTTTCTCTCTCTTTGTCTGTCTTTTGCTTTCACCCATCCTCTTAGGTTCTCCCTGTCTTACTGCCAGCCAACCCCCCCACCCCAATACAGAAGCGAGAAATAAGCCCTTTTGACAGTGACATCAGCCAAGGTCACTGCTTCATTTATAATATGCATCGTCTCCATGCCATGGTTAAACCGGTTTTCATGGTGTAATGGAGGCAGGCAGGCAGGGTGTTAAGCTTGATTACTCTGATGATGATAATTTGTTTAATCAAGTGATTGGGTGGTGGAGTGGAATGGCTGCAGGATGGCTCCAGACTCAGCAGGATCTCCTTTTCTGTCCTATAGGGGTTTTCTGATTCATCACAAAGAATTAAAAAGTGGATAGAAAGCGAATGAGGGATCTACAGGCTCTTCAGCTAACTTATAGGATCCTCGTCTATGCCAGCAGTGATCTTGACCTAAGCCTTGAAGTCAAACTTAAACATATCCTGTAGAGTTTTAGACCACCAGCAGTACCATGGAGTAATGCTTTCATGAACGGGTCCCTGTTGAGTTTACGTTGTGATTATTCAAAAACACAAATATCACACACAGATGTACATCTGGTTTTACACTATTCTTCTATTCCTCATTAGTTGCGTTAAAGAAAGGAAATCTGTTCTGTGTGTTTGTTGGAGGGTGCACAAGAACTGTGAGTGAATGTAAACCTAGATTTGTTTGTTTACAGGGCAGCTCTCAGGAAGCACGCTAAAAGAAGCATTAATATTAAGGTTGCAGCAGATGATTCGTTTTTTTTTTTTATCATTCCAGCTGCTGGAACTAAGTAGAGTTTGGCATTTCTGCTTGAAAAACAACTGAAACATTTTGATCAAATTGGTTTTATGTGTTGTTTGTAACAGTGTTTAGCCCAGCCAAAATTGAAGGGGATCTCCACTGACTCCACATCAAAATCACTTCATTAGTCACGGGGAGAACGACTCAGCCTGTGAAAATAGTTGTATAATGCCTTCTTTGGCTTTGGAGGGAGTATGGTCCAGTCTGAGAAAATATCTTGGGCCTTGTGCTTGGAAAGCCTGGTTACAAACTAGGGGCATAGAGGAGGAGACATGGATGTTTACCAGGCAGGAATAGTCCATGAAAACAACACTACCGAGTTTGCGAGAAAACACTATCCATCTCAATTAAAACTTTAATCTCCTCTGAGACCTCAAAAGTTTGTAAAAGTCAAAAATAAAGTAAATGAATACTCTGTTTAATATCTGACTGAATCGTGACAGCTCGACTATCTGTGAGAAAACGAGGTCTATCGTACATCCCACAATACAATAATAAGCCATAATGACTGCAATTATCATATGATAAGAGCTACACACAACTTGTTAAACATTTTTATATTAGTAACCACACTGGCTTTGGCTCCGTCCCACTTTTGAGACTCTTTTTGAGAAAAAATTTGAGAATTTTTGATAGTCAGCATGGAGTGACATCTTGCTTTTACAGTGTGCATCCGGCGAACCCCACTGACCTCAGCACATCTGTATGTGCGGCAGGCAGAGCTGCTTAGACATTCGCTGCAGCAGCGCACAGCTCTGGAGGAGTCTATTGAAGATGCCTCTTTGAAGATGATTGGTTGCTGCTGCAGCCTCTGCTTTTGTTTAGCACGGTTGCACTCCGCTGCGTGCGACTCTGTGACCACAAGAGGCTTTACGACAAGTTTTCTTAGACCTGCAGTGCAGAAGCTGCTGGAAGCATCTGTTGCCTGGTGGGTTTTTGATAGTGGCTCCTCTTTAGTGTGGAATGTAACACCACAGCCTCTGCCTCCCAGCTTCTGCAGCATATCTCTGTTTTTACTTGGGGGATCAGGCTTTAAAGTCGTTGGCATGCATGAAGATACCATTGATTAGAGCTCAGTGTTTCATCTTATTGTTTTCAAAAGGTTCACAGTGCTGTGATTTGAGTGTTTTTTTCTCCTTATAATCACTCATAATGGAGGGAATGAACTAAGGAACTAAAACCTGGGGCGAAGGGTGGAGCGTCAGTTGGCCGGCCGCATGTGTTGTTTCAGGACCTTTCAGGAAAGCCAGACGGCAGTCTCTAGAAACCACACATTCTTGCAGAATTACAGCACAGGGAAAGATTTGGGAAAGGCCGTGTAGTGAGGAAGGGCAAAGGGGTTTGGCAGACACATTAAAAGCCATTTTTAGCTGCAGGAGTTTTGTTAGTGATCACTCTCCTTCATCCAAAAGAGAGAGCACTGAGGAAAAAAAACAACTGCGCTCTTCTGAAACTCTGGGTTCTTGTTAATTGTGTTCTCTCAGTTGAAAGTGTGTTTTCTTGTCTTGATAAACTGGTGCTCTTTCAGCTTATTCTTCCACAAAAGTCATAAAAGTTTGAAAATGCAGAAGCAATGGTCCTATTTTGGTTGCCAGAATTCAATTATTTACATAGGATGGAACGTGAATAAGAATTTCACCTCATCATTTTCCAAATATAAGCCAGAGGCTACAACATTTAAGACAAGATGATTTTGTTGCGACACCACATCCTTTGTGGGAGATGTGGGAAAATGCGAGGTTACTTTAATTTACCAGAATATAAAAAGGAGGTGATCCACACAAGAACCTTTCCGGTTTAAGGGCCCGATCAGAGCCAAAGTGCGACATGTAATGGACCCCGGAGGGTATCGCGCAGAATGATTTGAGTTGTTGTGTACTCATATTTCCCAGCATACTTGTGGGCTTTCTGTTGTGTGGTTGATAAGGGAGGAATGTGTCTAAGCACCATGCAGCTGGCTCGCATATGTAAAACATGGGAGCATTTTCCTTTTGTTGTGGAACAGTTTTGTTTTGCTGCGGTATTTTCTGTCAAACATCACTCATGTGCAGAGAAACACACAGATGTACATAACAAGGGCTTCCTCTTTGGGTGATTTGGTGTTTGATCCCTGAGGTGGGTTTTATATTTCTCAAACAAAATCACGTTTGTTTTTTCACAAGGGGGAAATAGCAGATTTATGAACTGAAGAAAGGGCTAGAGTTCTGCCTAGGTTCCTGCTGTGTGTAGGGAAAAATCCTCAAATGCTCAACAATAGATTCATACAAGTTTAAGTGTGTATTTACTTCTTTTTAAAAAACTCGGCACGTGGGCTGCAAGGAGCGTTGTTTTTCAATCTCTTCAGATTAGTTTATTAATTGTTTAATTTATGAATCATGAAAATTGTGAAAAGATGGCCATCACAATCTCAGGAAATCCTCAATTTGAGAAGCTGAAATCAGCAAATGTTTGGCATTTGTTCTCGAAATATGAATGAAATGAACAACAAATGTTGCAAACTGTTTTACTGAAGATCAGCTAATCGATGAATCAGCTAGTCCTTTCCGCTCTACTTGCCAGTCCTACCTGCTCCTGCGTTAAACCGGCACTGACACCATTACCTGAACAGACCGCGGGTCGCAGTGTGTGTGCTGCTTGTTGCACGACGTGGTTTGGACTGCACTGCTGCTGAGAGGCCTGAGGTGCTCACGCGTTGCAGCGGGCTAATCTTCGGCATGTGCTCACTTAATCTCAGGTGACTTTCCAACGCAGTTAATCCCCACACAGGTGACAGTGGAACAGTGGCCTGTGGCTTCATGCTGTCAACTCTGGAGTTCAAATAAATATCTGAAGATTCTCCAAAGCAGTTTACACAGCACATGTGCAGTAGTTTGTTGTAGTCCCATTCGTGTGGCTATGCAGTCACTGCTTTAGCTACAAATGAAGTGTCAATGACTGTATTGTTTAAATTAATCCTGGTTTCACAGGGTTCAACAGGTTTATGGGTGCACAATACCAGTGCAATAATCAACCTCAGTATTTGGCTCCTAAGTTCTATGTTGGTGGGCCTCCCTGACAGTGCTTGAAACGTACTGTGGGAATTAAAATTGTTCTTCAGTAATATTGCCAGGAAAGCTTTACTGTACATTGAAATGAATTCCTTTATCACTGTTTGAAGATATATTAGTTTCAAAGTTTTAGCACTGATGTGGGCTGGAGATTAAAAAACCTGTGTGGCTGCCGACCCTACACTGAGTTTGGCACGCAGCTCGGCTCACGCACCCATAATTAGACAGTGTCATTAATGTGCAATTACATGAGTCATGCTTTAGCCCACGTTGGCTCCAGTTACATTTGATGCTGGAGCCCATGGAGAGCTGCCTTTTTTTTTGGATGGTGTGATTTCCATATTGCCCATCTCTGGAGAGAGATGTCCTGCCATGGAAACACAGGTTTCGTTTGCTGTAATCATAGCTGTTAATACATCTGTTTCCAAATCAATTTTGAACTAAGTGATGGAGTGATGCCCAGGCGTCTTCCAGGATTATCAAGGATACACAGACTGTTTCGGGGTTGTAACACTACTTAGCCCTTCTAGCATTTGTCAAGGCATTACACCACTGCTCACATTCAGAATGTCATCCCACAGGAGGATTCAACACTCCCCTGGGGCAGTTAAGACTAAAATAACACAGAGATGATATTTTATTATAAGTAAACAGTAGTTTTAAAAAAATGTACTAATGAATCACTAAGGTAGTTGTCAGGGGCTGGTATCACATTTTGCCTTTGGTTTGAATAAAGGAGGATTACAGTGCCTTTGGGCAGAGCCTTTTTTTTCTAAAGGCTTAACACAGTAATGACCTGCACATCTACATCTGTAGCAGTCATCTCTTCCAACATCACCATGTGACCTGGTGGCCCACACTGGATTACACCCAGAGGATAAAATCCTCTTCAAACATAACAATGGCACTGATGGCTGGCGCTCTAGCTGCATCATCAAAGCAATGACACACACATTGCTCCGACTTTGTTTTGCTGACGTGAGGTTGAAACTGAGCCGATCTGCGTCCTGCTGCAGGTTTCCGTCACATTATGATGCTTTCTGCAGCACAAACTTAAACACAGCAACCCAGACTCACAGGCCAGCTGACTATGACTAAAACCCTATGCACACTGTACTGCAGTTACTGGAGCAACTTTGGATTCAAGGGCTGCCAACTTCGCATCATCCCACAACTACCTGCTTTTTCTCCAAGTCTACACCTGAGCCTCATTAGTTTGTGGACATGAGTGGAGACATACACCATTCTCGTCTGATAGGCAGTGAGCTGTCAGCGGTCTGCTGCTCTGTGAGACGGACATGAGGAGAACAAAATAAGAAAAAGAAATAGCTTGTTAAACATTTGACAAATTGATACCGCTCGAAAAAACAACTGCCAAACTTTTGTCACGTTTGACGTGGTTGGTTGGACTAATTTGTCTCACTGAATAAATAGCAATGGCACCGGTTTTAACATTTAATTATCCAGTCAGGCCACACTGGCCTGTCTTAACTGTTAATTTTCTTGTTTCATTTTCATGCTTTTCATCCAATTTAATTTAATTTCAACATATTATGTGCATTGTCTTTGAAGTGCTACACAGTTTGTCCTACACTGAAATCAGACTAAATATGGACAGATTTAAGCTCACTCTCAGGTTTTCCTCAAATCTGGCTACAGATCCGCTTGGACCTGATGCTTCAGCAAGTGTCATGCCAACAACAATAACACACACACACACTCACACACACAATGTCGTACGACATACATGCACGCTCACTGCTGGTCAGGATTAGCCCTGGATAATGGGATCAGAGATCACCACCTGCCGCTCCTCTCCCGTCATCACATCCCTCCTTTGCATCCTCATTCCTTCTGTTTATCCTTAAATCATGACTGCCCCCCCCCCATAGCTGTAATGTGCAAGTAACCTTCCACACCATCGTTTGCTTCCCTTCCTTCTTTGAATAGCCAACACATTATCTCAGCTAGTAGTGATAAGATGCTTGACTGAGGGTAGAATTTATCCATAACCTTTCCTTTTTTATGTTTACCATCCTGGATCTTATTTATTTTCTGCAATTTCCCATTTCCCATTTCTTTCTTTCTTTCCTTCTGTCTGCACCAGTGCCTTTCTCCTCCGTCACTCCCCATCATCCCGTTTGGGCCTCCTCCCCTCACACTGTAGCCCTGCGGCCCTGCGGCCCTGCCGGCTCCCTCAAGTCCAAATCCTCTTAAGGAAAAGGCTTGGATAGGAATTCAATCGCTGCACCACAAGGATTGAACCAGATCAGCCAACAAAGCGGCAAAATCATTCCCCCACACCCTCTTCGCATGCATCTGCCCCATCTGCCTCTCTCTCTCTCTCTCTCTCTCTCTCTCTCTCTCTCTCTCCTTTGGCTTTCATCTCAGGTGATAAAGGCAGACCTGGCAGTGGTGAGAGATTGGCGTCCTGGATGGAGGCATGTGGCACATCATCATTTTCTTTTCTCTTTGCACACTGATAAGTGCATAAATGGCCATATTTATTAACAGGAATGAGAAAATATGGTCTGGATCTGGATTTCCGTTCTTCCAGTTACATGTTTATCTTACAGCCATTTATTCATGTCACCTAAATGCTTTAAGTGAATGGATGAGATCAGGTTGTAGCTGGCAGCAGACAAATCACTGCAAACTTTTTGTTTCAATAAAGTCAGAGCAAATTATACAGTTTCCTCAAATCCCCAACCCGTGTCCCACATTTTCCTCACCCCTCTCCCATTCATCCACTATATCTTTTATTTTATGTGGTGAGGAAGACATGGGGCAAACTTTGACCCCCTCTAGAGTCCTCCAGAGAGGTTTCATGTTGTGGTGTTAATGATCTGGCAATGAAGAGCTCAGGGTTTGTTTTCCTTTTCTTTTTTTTGGCAACAGATTGGTTGGAGACACACGTACATACACCCAGAGATGCCAAAATAGGGGGTAAAAGCTGGGTGTCATTAAACTTGAAACTGGTCATGCAGCTCATCCATCAAGCAAACACATGCGAACACACACACACACACAGACCTGCACATGGACTGTACCTACAGTACACTGAGCACAAAAGATACAGATGGACGCGTGCATGGAAGCTAATCACACGCACACCTTCGCCCTGTGGAGTTTTATAACGCCGGTGAAACACACACGAGCTTTTACGAGGCAGAGCTGATGGAAACCATGCCGCGTCAGTGACAAAGTGACGGAGAAAAGCAGACTGTGTGAGGTGTGAGAAGACGTGTTTTGTGACACGGAGCTCTGGAGGATTGTGTAGCTGGCAGCAGCCACTGAAAGAAGAATGTGCTGGCAATCCCCCCCCCCCCCCAAAAAGAAAAAATATATATATATATATTTATATACAGTATAAATTTATTTTTTTCTCTTTGTTACTGAACTGAAAAATAGTTCAGTTCAGTATGTATCAGCATGTATATTCAGATTCCTGACAATGGACTAATTGGCCTCTCTTCTAGTGAACAAACTGTTTCTAATTTACGCTCTCATTTGACAGCTGAAAGTGAGTTGACCCTGCACCTTGATTGTTATGAGACAAGTTGATTAGCTAAGCTCTAAGTCTGGAGCACATGATTGGTGATTAATGACAATGACCCACTTTTGAGCCACAAACTATGAGCATGGCATTGTTTCAAAGATTAAGGGCACTAAGATGAAAACACTTCGCAGTCCCCTTCATGTTACACATTACGTGTGTGCCAGAGGAACTAATAGGAGACTGAGGACAGAATGTCCTCAGAAGACATTTAGTTTACGTTGTTTCCAGCGTGCAATTTTCACAGCCGGCGTTCAGTTCAAGAACAAGGACTGCAAGTACAAAGCATTCAAAGACATCGTGGGTGAAATGCATGCGTATACACAAAGCCTAATTATAGTAGACAGGGTTCAAACAAAACACATTCCAGTAGTCGCGTGTGCTTTGTTGACAACGTGCAGTCAGCGGTGCAGATCACAGGACTGCCACTGACCCCATGTGTCTCTCAGGTGATTATGATACTCTTATACTGTGTGTGTGTGTATAATGCATGGTATAGAGTACAGCACACACACACACACACACATATATTCATATCAGTATACTCATCCAGAAGCAGCAGCAGCACCTGCGTTAGTGCCGGAATGGTTTGATACTGTAGGCCTGCTGTGGCTTAAAAGAGTGCATTCATCCCTTTCCAGAGCACTGACTGACTCCCTGACGACCTGATGGAGGGTGTGTGTGTGTGTGTGTGTGTGTGTGTATGTGTGTCGAGTAGAAAGAGGGAAGGCCATGCATGTGCACACTGTATGAGCAGGGGTCACTGCTCAGGCCATCGCAGCACGTTTTTTTATTTTGTGTGTTCATGAACATGTGGCAGTTCATGTCATTATGTGCACATACCTGTCTGAGGTGTTTGTGTGTGTGTGTGTACGTACGCAAGGCACTTTACTGACTGTGTGTGTTTGCCTGCGGCACAGGTGTGTACACGCACAGCAGAGGTTTATATAACCAACAGCATGATAGATCTCAGCTGGGAGTGAAGCTTTTGAAGCCTCTGCTGTTGTTGAATAATGGTGGCTATATTTACTTAGGGACACGTATTCTGATGCAAATGTAGAAAAGTATAATTCTCTTCATCTGTCAATCCATGTGATGTCAGGATGTGAAAAGCAACCAAAGCGCTGAATAGCAACACTGAACCTGAAATGTGGCACACGTACAGTAGCCCGCATTCAAGCCTCCCACAGTTCATACTTCTCCATTTCCTCATTTAATCAAAATCATTAAATCTGACCATCCAAATTTATTAGAGATTATTAGACAAAGATGCACAGAGGAAAGCAGCAAATCCTCACGTTGTACTGGGCTCTGCACTAATAATAACTATATGTATTGTCCCAGATGAGCAATATCTGCCATTATTCCAACAGTTCATATGGTATACCACAGGTTTAATGTTAAACTTGCAGAAATAATTGTTGAAATATTTTCCATGTGTCCATCCACCCCCTGTCCACTTAGCAGAGCTGTGTCCAAGGACATGAGATAAAGAGAGACGTGTCCTCTCACTCTCTCTCCTTGGCACCCTCTGTAAGTACTCCTCCTTCCTGCCCAGCTTTTAAACCAGAATGTGTCTGTCTGTCTGTTGGCTGCTGACAGCAGCTGAACACAGCAGAGCTTCAGTTCTGGGCCACACGCTACTCAGCTGAACCCTGTAAGGTCTGCATCAAGGGAGCAGAAAGGAGTCTCACATGCATGTAAATAGAAGTGGATACAAGCATTACAATGAAAGCCATGAAAGAGGAGAATTTCTCGCACAAGCAATAAGGAGGGATGCTGCACGGGCTCTGTTTTCTCCTTTCCCCATATAAACACTGCAGCTGCTGGGAGAATACCCGCTAAGTTAGCAACGTAACTACTCATTTCCTTCTCTTGCACAGACAACAGAATGGGAGTCTTTGCACAGCGTGCACCTGTGGGCTAAAAGCTGAGCTTGAGCTAAGTGAGTATTAATGTGATGCAGGTGAAGGGGCTGAAAGCTGCTGTTTTCGGGCAAAGGGAAATGAGATTGCTGCACCAGCAGGGGGCCAGATGCCTGATTAGATTCATATTAAGAGTGAGTGAAACCCCCAACCTCCTAACCTGCCAAGGTTAAGTGGGCACTGCAGGCTTAGTCATTCTCATCTATGATTTGTTGGGACATGAGAAAAAAGACAAAGAGGAGCTCTTTTGTCCATCTAAAGTTTACCACAAGAGTCAGAGGTGGCCATAAATTACAGCCAGCAACTGATGATGGTAATGAAAGTTTTGTCTCTGAGTGTGTGTCTGTGTCTGTGTGTGTGTTTCTGTTTATGTCTGCTGTAAATTGCCTTTACCTGGGGCTTCCAAATGGCCTCTGCTGCTGTTGTTATCTTGCTTTTCACCACTCAGTCGGTGAGCTGTCTTGAAGGACACTTACACAAACACAGGTACCATTGGGCCTTGAAGTCCTTGGAAATTTGAATGGATGGCTTTAAAATTTAGGATTTTTTAAAAAATTAAATATAGTAAACATTAGAGGTAAAACCTATTCAGATAACTGATTGACAATGGATTAGCTGATAATGCACAAAAAAAATCACCAAAGAGGGATGTCAGCAGACCTCAGTTGCACTTCCAGAATAAGGACAGATGCTTTTAGCCTCTAAACAGGAAGCTCATTTGCTTGAATTTGTACATTAATGAGTATTTGCAGGATAAGAAGAAGTGGGACTCGATGTTGTATCGCTTAACATTCAGGGTGTCTTTGACTTGTCAGTTCGGGGCCAAAGAGGGATCTCCTTCATTTGCTCGCAGAGAGCTGAACTGTTTAGAAAACTTCTGTCCATTTATCAGCTCTTGTTAAACAAGCACCGTCACTTATTCATGCGGCTGCCCGAAATTCTGTGTGCACACGGTGTGACTCCGTTCGAGTCGCTGCGAGTGGTTCGGACTGCCGATATGTGGTATTCATGATATGGGCTGCGCTATCACTTCCAGCTAAATGGAGAAACTCTAGATTGTTCCCATGCTGTGCCTTAGTGCTTTTGGGTTACTGGAGTCTTTGCGATACAGAATATGAAACCAGTTTATATAACGCATTTAACCACCCCCCCAACCCAACCTTACTGCATTTGCTCTTCTCTACACTAACTCAGCTCAAGCTTTTCTGTTAAGCTTCATATTTCTCTCCTGTCTGGAGAGAAGAAAGCTACCGTGCTGCAGCAAATCTTACTGCCCCCACCCCATCCTCCCCCACCTCCTCAGCACCAACCAAAGATGACTGGAAGGTGAAGCCCATTTCCCAGTGTCTAGAGTTTCACAGCTGACAAAGAATGCACGCTTTCCCGTGCGTATCAGAAGCCAGTGGACGGGCGAGCAGGGGGCGGGCGGGAGGGAGGAGAAGAGGGTGGGATTCAGCGTCGGGAGCGGCGGCGCTCGCTAGGGCCTGGGAATCTGCAGAGCTCGTTCGTGTGCAGGAGGGCAGAAAGCGAGCCAGTCACGGTCCGTAAGGCCGGATACCACAGCGCTGAGATATTCTCTGAACAGGGCCATGCTGAAGCCACATGAGTTGTGCATTGTTCCCCCTCTTTCTAGGTTCTAGCAGTGCTGAGGGAGAAATTTCGCAGTGAGGAGGTTTACATTAAGTTTACATTCGATCTGATCGGGGCCTCCGGAGAGCCACTTGCCAGAATCCGACAGCCTATAATTAGAACGGTGAAATATTTAGTGGTCGGAGATGAAGTAAATCAGCTCTGATGTGTGACAGCATGTGAGAAAATCCATATTCTTACACTGACACACTCACAGAGACACCATAGTGTGAAGCTGCATGATGAATTGTTCTTTCTTCATTCTGTTGTTACCGACATTAGCATCCAACACAACTGATCAGGTAAGGTAGAGAGCAAGAGGGAGGCAGGCGCCATTTCTTCCTCCTTGCTCATCACTGGTATGACAACATGTATCTGTTTTTCCTTTGAAAACATGAAACCGACTTTCTTCCTCTCGGGAAACAATATATTGAGGGAGGAAGTCATAGCCACTCCATGTTGTGTCTCACTGATCTGTGGGAACGAAAAATAGAAGAGCATGTGGTGCCAGTTCTGAAGCAGCACGTTTACAATGTTACGACTCTACCCACGTCTGCCGTTGACGTGGTGTGAGTTTAGAGTGTCTGTGCCAGATTTCATTATGCGCCACCCAACAGGGGGCATTTCACCAAAAACCACAAATGGCAACCTCATGGCGGCGTCAGAGGAGAAGTGAGCTCACCCAAGCCATTTAGGGTTCACACCTCAATAACGTCACATTTATTAGCATGGCTAAGAGCGGTTCATCATTTCACTTCCTACCAACTTTTACTTCCACTCTCCCCATTTCCCAAAACCCCTCTAACGGCCATCGGTTTTAGTGCCTGATACTCCCTTTCTCTCTCTGTAGGCAGAAAACGTTCCAGCTGTGCAGTGAAGAGGTAGCTGATCCGTCACATATTTCAGAAAGGCGGCGTATTTGCTCAGCAGTATCGGGCCGAGCCAGTCGGCCGACACGTCCATCGAGCGAGTGCGCTCACAGAGAATCCTGCTGCATATGAATGTCCTGCAGTCTCACACCGTTTACTTAATCTTTATGGGGGGACATAAAGGTGTGCTAATGCACCCGTTAAAGGCTGCTCTCGTCCTTTTAATAATAGTGCGCAGGGCTGCGTTAGAGAGGACTGAAAAGGTCACCCATCTTTTCACCTGCATTCTCACACCCAAAAATCTTGTTGGCCTCTCGTCCTGAACACAGCTTCCTATTTCGGTCTTACTTGGTTTATGCAGAGATAACCTTCCAAATGATTTAACAACAATGAAAATACAGAGGCGTTGTACTGAACACATATTTTGTGTAATTACTTGAATTGATTAATGCTGATTACAACAAATAGCTCTTAGCACTTAAGGTTAATTTGCAGTTTGCAGCAGCAGATGCGTGATATGAAACCACAACTCCCAGAACGCAGGCTTACACAAGCAGAGTGTACCCTACCTGGCCAGCACAAAGCAGTCAGCAAGCCTAAAAGTGTCCCACCTTCAGTTTTACGAAGGCTGTAAGTTGCACACGGTGCAGTATGGCCCAGACACCCGTGGATGTCTGAGCTGGAAACCCCTCGTGCTCCAGCCAACCTCCTTATGAAGGCTCTTGAGCTGTGAGGAATGTGGTGTATGCCTTTCTATGTCTGACCGGCCGTTTGTTTTGGAATAGGAGACGATATGAATCTGAGCCCAAAGCACCCACGCTCATGGTCAGGTTGTAGGGGGTGGGGGTGGGTGTTGTCTTTCACGTACCGAGGTAGGATGAGTCTTCCAAAGGATACTGTACAGCTTCAAGCTCTTAGAAAAGTATGTATCTCATCTTGGGACAAATATATGTATATCCAGGAACTGTAATTTTTAAGAACATATGGTCTACATGCATTAGAGAGGAATGACTGCAAGCCCTTTAGAGGCTTTTGTGTAAGACAGACAGGATATTTATATGTCTCGTATCTCACATACCTGAATCACATTATATGAACTATCTTGAGTTATCACGTCCAAAAAAAGTAGAAGCTCACGTGCTTCGGCAAGGAGACAAGTAGACGTGTAAAGAGATGTGTAAATCTCCAGACTCTCTCTTTATCACAGTCGCACTCTTTTTTCACATTTCCTCTGTCTCTGTGCCTTGTTTGTCCCCCCCCCCACCACACACACACACACACACACACACACACACACACACACACACACAACTCAGCTGGAGTGGCTCCAGACCTTAAGGGCTCAGAGAGAGTTTGATTTGTGGTGACTTCCGGCAGGAACTCGACTATCAATTAGTCCCTTATTATGATCCCTGGGAGGGCAATAAAAGTTAGAGTGGGTTCAAAGAGCACAAAGGAAGACACACACACACTCACACACACACACACACACACACACACACACACACACAGAAACCTTTTTGGGCTCTAAGAGTTACAGTTACAGTCCTCTAGGTTGCTGTTACAGCCTGTTCTTGCTATTTACATTTTCCAAACAATGCTCACCACCCACATACATGACTCACAGGGACCGTTCTTTTCTGTCTGCCTCACCAGCAGTATGTTCAGTCATCAGCAGGTGTTGCTGGGACAAATTGAATGTTTGTACATCGCCAACTCCCGCTGTCCTGTGTTTTTTTCCCTGTCTCTAATAACAACACCATCACGGATCCAGCTGTTATTCATACTTCTTCCATGAAGGCAGCAGCTGTCTGCTCTGTTGATGGCCGATGCTACATAAATTCACGGAAGCCAATTTGTCACCCTGTGTAGCCACCAAACTTCCGCTGTCGCCCCTCTCCTGCTGTCCACTTCTCCAAACATCAGGGAGGCTATTATTCACTTCCTCTTCCCCTTGCAGTCACTGCAGAGTTACAAAGTGGTAGGAAGTTTTATTCGTTTAACTGTAAAATCCGATTTAAAAGTTTTCTCTGAATGATGTCAGTGTTTCTCAACATAAAAACACAGAACTCCAAAATAACAAAGAGAAATATCAATTTTATTTATCTCAACTTTGTTTTGAAGTAAATATCGGTATTGGTTTGTTGGATCACTCTGAATGTCATTCAAAGGAGGCTAAGCCACTGTAGGAGGAAGCCAATTGCAGGATAGTTGCTAAATTAATCTAACATTAACCAGGACTCCAAATTTAATCGATTTAAACTGCTGAATTATTACCTAGTATTACCAAGTCTTCCATCAGCCTGCATCCACTCCTCTTTTCTACAGTTTGCTGAGTCTCAGGCTGCTGTGCGGTGATAAAGCCCGAGTCAGGATGGAGGAGGAGGAGGAGGAAGAGGGGTGAGACTCTGGAGGGGAGTCTTGTTTGGCTGTGGTATTGCCCCTCTATACGGATCTGTGGCAGGTCAAGTAGTACAGCCTAAGGCAAAGCCAGCAAGCCAAGTCTGCCACCTTTACTTTATCAATTAGGGATTATCACACACATTCATACCCTCTCCTCCGCTTATATTGAATTCTCTCATCGATGCATGCATTTGATTGCCTGGGAATGGGTTTCATTCACACTGAGTTTTGGTCTGGAGATGGTTAGCCTAATCAGCACAAAATACTTGCAGGGAAGCCTGGCAGAAAATCCTCCGTTGAAACATTTCTGCATTTCTTTTCTTTGACGTGGATTACACAAACCAGATAAAATGTGATAATTAAATGGCTTAAGAGGTGTTGATTGCACGTTAGCTGTTTCCCCCTGCTTTCAGTTGCCATGCTAAGTGTTATGCAGCCACATTAAAATGGTATTGATCTGCAAATATGACACGTGTTTGATGATAAACTGATGAGAAAAATTGTTGCTGATCAATGTACTCAGTTAGAATCGCTTTATTTCAGCACTACTACCACCTCACCAGTGGAGATTTATAGGATGATGCAGTGTGTAACAAAAGAGCGGAAGTGGCTGATACTGGTGCATGTATTCTGTGAATTTATTTAAAATATAAGTTACAGTTTTGAGGCAAAATGCTCACAGATCCTCACAGTTCTGAGGCAGACTAAACAACATAGTTGGGAACCTGAGAGAGCAGCCGACCCACGAAAGAGGATCTGAGACGCTGTCTTGTCTGTTGGCCCCCCTGCACTTGTTTTCCACTTTTTCTTCCCTCTGAAGTCCTTGGTGTTATGATGTGTGTCTGTGTATTCGTCTCACGCCTGTGAGATGTGAGAGCTGGATAATGGTTTGTGTGTGTCTGTGCTGGCACATACAGTATGTGTGTCCCATGGGTGCTTTCATGGACATGCAGATGTTTGTGTGTGTGTGTGTGTGTGTGTGTGTGTGCGCATTCCTTTGAGGAACACTATTTCCCCTTGCCTGACTTGGGAGTTGTGCTAATATTTGTTGTGTTGGGAGCGAGAGCAGTGTGTCAACAGTAGAAAGCCAGGAGCCCAGGGTTAGTTCAGATGACTCCATTTCCCTCCATATGTATCCCATAATGCCCTCCGTCCATCTCTTACAGAAAGGAGAGAGAGATGCAAATAATACTCTGACTGACTCACAGAGACTGTGAGCACATGCGGGCCCAGTGCCTTTCAAGCCCTGCTGGGCATGTACATGGTGATTTTGACAGGCTTTTAGCAGAGCGACCTCCAGGCTACAGGATTGTCTGCAGCAGTGGATTAGCCCCCCCCCTTTCTTTCTTTTCTCATCCTCTGCTCTTTTGTCCACCCCCCTCTCCCTTGTATCTCACACTCTCTCCTCTTCAATTCCACCCTTTGCATTTTGCTCAGTTTAGGCTCGTCATGTCTCTTCTACAGATTTACAGGTCAAACACAAGAGTGACAGGGAGACCAACAGAAAGACAGAGAGCGTGGAAGCTGCACTCCTGCTGGCTTATTCGTTCATTAGCGGGCCGAGTTGCCAGTAACAGCGGCTCTTCTCACCACTAATAGAGGGCATACATTGCTAGCTACTAGCTCATTATACTACTAGCTCAATACCCCGCTTTCACTTGCGCTCTCTGTGTCTGTACCTCTTTTCCTTTCACTGCCTGTAAGCTTGATCTTGAGACTATGCAGTATCTGCTTGTTAAGGTGTCCAAATGAGGCGGTCTCTGGGTGTCGTTGTGCGTGTGTCACGTGAGTCACGTGAGTCCTTGCTGCTTGTGCTTGAGAAGTGTGTAGCTGTTATTCACCCTAATGATGAACAGTCCAACAAGTACATGCCAGAGCCAATTGTGGCTTTAAATAAAAAGCTTAAAAATAAATTTGAAAAGTCAGGAACTCTGACAGTTTGTTTTCGGAGTTTTGTGTTGATGGTGTACAGGGTCAAATTCATCATCAGAAAACTCCATTAAGCAATCAATGCAGGTTTTACGATTTTCAAGCCACTTTTGCCAAACAGCAGCGACTGCAGTGAAAAGTGACAATTACAGTTTAATGGTGGATAATAAACTGTAGTGTAACAGTAGCACAAGTAGCAGAGAATCGTGAAGTCAGAGAAGTGACTCTGTAATGGCAATTAATAAAAGAAAAAGAGCTACAAGCTACAAGTGCCACTTTGAGTTACTGGTCATACGAGACCAAGCAGAGGCGTTTTCACATGCTTTTTTGTCATCCATCTAATGAACATGTGACAGAGCTGATACGCTACAACTTGAATCAATCCAGGCGTTTACACAGGCAGCATAATGACTCGTAAACAGTAGGAATATGGCATTAACACTGCAAAGTAATCCACTAGGAATGTATGCTTGGCCAAACTCTATTGGCCAAAATTAGTCAGATTCAATGTTTCGAATGGAAGGCTTTGGAGGTAACACATTCACATGAATGGGCATGCTGAGAGGGTTTTTTTCACACCGCGTGAATGTGGCTCGAGAAATCAGGCATGCGGTCAGTGCCTGTCATACGCCTCAGATACTGCTATTCTTACTCACTTTCCTGTACACAACGGCATCATGCCGCTTTGAGGATGTGTGCCTTTTGTGTATGGATTCATGGTCAGTAAGTGTCACTGAGGAGCTGATGGTCCTGCTGATGTTTGTCTCCTCCCTCCACTCACAGCACTGCACGGACTCTTCTTCTGAGGCATGGTCTTTTTGTTAAAGCAGGACTAGTCGAAGGTTAAGCCTCGTTTATGGAGGGCGACTGAAAGAGTGTCTTTGATGCTTGTAATTCCTAGAAAATCCTGAGTATGTGATACCAGTTGTCATAGTGAAGTACAGCATGCCTCTACCGTGATATACATAGACATTGAACTGCATCATGCAGTATAAAAACTAAAAAGCAAGTTTTCATAAAGCTTTCACTACAGTAGTCAGATTACGTTGAATTTGGGCTGCTATAAAATGGAGTTAATACTGAATTACTGCAGCTCTTTAAGCTTTCTTTCATGTTCATGAAACTTTGATATCACATTGGCCTTCAGATTCAGTGAGTGACGTCATACAGTAGATAGTGAGGGAAAGAGCATTGTTAGGGTTTCAATGGTGCCGTGAGTCAGGGGGCATTAACAGATGTATAATAGATGGGATCCAGAACTTATTCTACATCATGGCAAGCCTGATACTAATTGCCAGGAAGAAATAATAAGTTACTAATTAGATATTTACAACTGGATCATCTTTACAAGTTCTCGGGCCCAGAATCTATTCTGCAAGTCAGACTGCAGGAATTTTCAAATAATTGCCTCTTCGACCCGAGCAGAGCAGATCATGCCACAAAGAAGAACCTTGAGATTGGCTTTCGTGTCCACTCTGCATTACTTGTCAGTGGATTGATGTCTGGTTCAGCTCGGAGACTGTGATAAGGGCTGAAAGCAGAGACCACCTGTAAATGTCACTGGATTGATAAAAAAAAAGGTCGGAGTTTATCGGGGGACTGCTGTGCCTGTGCACACGCGTGTGTGTGCTCGTGATAAAGAAAGTCAGCTTTATCGAGTTTATATTGTGTATACTCCCAGACACACATACTTGTTAACTCGCGTGCGTCCCAGTGCGTCAGATAAAGTCACTGAAGTTTAGCAAGGTCAAACAGACCATTTCCTCCGCTCAGATCTCTACTGATTTGGTGTTGCGTGGCCTGTACAGTTGAATCTCTCTGATCCAAGTGCTTTGTTCAAGCTGTGGAAACATGAAGATTACAGAGGAGACAGCAGACTCGCGTCCCCTTGAGCTTGATATAAACAGGGCCTCTGTACACTTCTGTACCTTGGTAGCATTTGGCCTTGCTGTCATCATTAAAAGGCTGGTTGATTTTGAGAAATATGCCTTTTTATATTCTTGCAGAGCTAAGCAAACCAACTGCTAGCTGTAGCTTCAGTTTTGTCTTATCCGTAGGTCTTACTACTCGCTAGGTCGTTAGTACTTACTATTATTTTAAGCGCATTTCCCAAAATTAAAATGTTTCTCATACATATGTTTTTAACAATTATTGTAGACATCTGCAAAATCTGTTAAGTATTTCACTGCAATGCACTGGAGTTGATTTTGCATTTAAAAACACTGATTAAACATCATCATTAGATAAATTGACACTGTATATCTTAAAGGACCTTGTGGTAAATGCAAATAAAACATAAATAATCAAATTAACTTATAATTAGCTCGCTCTTTGTGCATCACATATTATTCATCCATTTCTTGCAACTGTACATGTCACATGAAAGTGTTTTCATTATACTCTTAGTTATAAATGATATCTGCATTTATAGGCCCAGGGGGAGTTAAAGCCACATTGTTTTTACTTCATGCATTTGTTCACACACACTGTGTGGTGTCATGTTATATGCTCAATTGCTCACTCTAATGTTTACATGAATAATCAATGAATCAATGAATGCGTGCATACATTTGTAAAACATGTCTACTCATGCATGGGTATGTGTGTGTGGCCTCAATCTCATTAGTGGTCTCTGTCACCGTTTGATCTGTGGCCTGCCTCCTTTGGGTCCATTGTGCTCATATTGCCACTGCATAAAGACCTATGGTCCACGTGGACCGGTGAATTGGTTTGCCAGTCTGTTGCATTAGAGGGGGGTGGGTAGAGGGGTGTTTGAAGGCAAAGAAAGTAAGAAAGGTTAAGATAAAGTTGCTTTGAACAAATTCTCTCTTTGATCAGGCAGCTCAGTGGTGAAAGGCCTTTCTTCCAGAAGTCAGAGCCAGCTGAGAGAGGAGAGATGGAGATACACATTGTTCTGTTTCATCTCATCCCATCTTCCTTTCTCTCTTTCTCTTTCACACTGTCGTTAGCTGTGTATACGCCCTGTCTCTTTGTTATGGAGAGCGCCAGGCCTTTCTTTCATGACTCCACAAAAGCACACATGCATGCGCGCACACACACACAATGACTTGAAAGCATTACTGAACACACAGTACTGAGCTTAATTGGAAATGCTAAGGTGTAACTGAAATATATCCTCCGTCCATCAAGTCATTGATCAAGCAAAAATGCCAAAAATCTGCCTGTTTCAGCTTCTTCACTATGAGGATTCACTGCTTCTGTGTTTTTATTTCAATGCCTGTAAATTCAATTTGGCTTTTGGTCTGCTGGTCCAAGTAAACAAGCAACCTGAAGATGCTTTTTTGGATTCTGGTAAATTGCGATAAGAATTCTGTTCAATACTTTTTATTTCTTTCTTTATGTTACTTCAGCTTTTATGTTATTTAGCCCTAAGGGAAAGCTGAACATAACCATAAAAAAGTAAAATATGTCAAACAAATGCTGAAGCTTAACCACTCATGACCACTTTTTCCTGTCCAAAGAGTGTCTAAAAGGGGTGGGAGGGGATGAAAATTTCAGTGTCCATTTTCATAGCTTTCTCACAGCATGCATATTCTAACAAAAAACACTTATTTCCTGTCAAGCCAATTGATTATTTCCTCCAACAAAGCTTCATTCAGTGCTAATTTTATCAGCTCAACATCCTTTAGAGCAAACCTGGAACTGTAGCAACCAGCTTAATGAGTACCACACACACACACACACACACACACACACAGGGATGATATATTGTGGTCTCTCTTTTGTATTCTTTTTTCCAAAGCAGGACTATCAGTATAGAAAAAGCAGTATACAACCAATCACAGAAAGGTGAATAGGAGTTGAATGGATGTTGCCATGGATGCCTTTATGGCTATTCCAGTCACACACACTCTACACAGCACTTAAATAGTTTTGCGTACAGTATACACGCACTTATATAATAACTGTCACATTTTGGTAGGTGAGGTTCTGCAGGCCACTTTGAGTGAAAACTCTCATTTCCACATTCTTTTTTCTCATTAAAATCTCAACTGACACACCGAGTGAGGAGCTGCATTTTAAACAAACAGGCACTGTTAAACCGCGGTCTTTTCAGCCAGTCACTCCATTAAGCCTGAACACAAACATTCCCGCTCGTCGGGCGAGTTGTCTCGGCAACAGTGCTGTGGGAGGACAGCAGGACAACAGTACATGTTGTGACTGGACAGTCACCTGCGCTGCTGTGCTACATCTGATCATTAAATGAGGGAATCAAACTGTCCTTAGCCCTGCAAGCAGAGTAGCTCTCGGGATGGAGATGATGGAGATTTGTCTGCAGCTGTGGTCCAGACTGAAAAATGTCAACAGTTACTGGAAGGACTGCCATGAATTCTGGCATAGATATTTATCATGTCCAGAGGATGAATCCTACAGATTTTGGTGACTTTTCCTGAAGTTGACATTTGGGGTGTTGAGTGAAATCTCATGACTAGAGCTAGTCCATTAATTGATTGCCAAAATGCCAACAACTCTGTAATGTGTGCTGCTTTTAGTTATCTTATGTTTTGGTCAGATACACATTCTGAAGTTGTTATCTTGGTGTTTCGCCACTTCTTCTTTACATTCTATAGATCAGGTGTTTAATCTATTACTCATGAAATTAATTAGCAGATTAAACAATAGCGGAAAGAATCTACATTCATTTCCTCCTTAGGATGAATTTTATTAATTGGGTGATCAATCAACAGTTTATCCAGTGCAGTCATCATCAGGTCATGATGTACTTTAGCTGTAGTGGAAATTGGCAAATGTTAGCATGCTAACAGTATGTTAGCATTGTCACTGAGAGCATGCTAGAGCACTAAAGTTAGCAGTGAGCTCAAAGCACAGCAGTGCCGCAGTACATGGCCCATTTTGTTGGAAACGTCTCAGTTTAAAAGAAAAACAGAGGGTGATCTGTTCATAGCATCCATCTCCATCTGGCATACACTTAGCTAAACATTTGTGTTTGGCTGATTCCTACTTTGGAGCTGACACAACAGGGCAGAGTGTTATTTAGAATGCAGTGAGCAGCCTTTGAGATTTCAAAGCAGCAAGGATTTGTGCTGCTAAAACTTTACTCATGATATGAGTTTTTTAGAATTGCTACCCAAGAGATTATTGTGTTTGGGCCAATTAAAGAAATAATCACTGACTGAAGTGTTGGTCCCAAAGCAAAGAGGTTGTGATTAATGATATAAAGGCCGGAGAGAAAACATGGCAACGAGAATTTCTGATTCATATTAAGCTGCCAGTGGTCAAATACTGAAACAGAGGATACGTCTCTGAGTGGAAACGGTGAAAGCTTCACTTCTGCTGACGTGCTGTAGAATGTAAACTGTCACATGTGCATGTATGAACAGAGACGAGTAATAAAAGCAACAGGAGTCCTCAACTGCTTGTTATCCTGTTGTTTTGCAGATAGCAGAAGCAGCCAAGACGTCCTCTCAGGCTGACGACTTGTACCTGGATGACACAGGCTCAGGAGGTTATTACCCTGAAGATGATGATGACTTTAACTCAGGGTCTGGCTCAGGTAAGACATATTTATTCATGATTTTCTGAGAGTGTTGTATATCTGCAGTGAGAGAAGGTCGGCCAAGGTAAAGGCAGACTCGACATTGATCAATATCCCTTCCAATACTGTACAACCTATTACTCTGCTCTGCCACTATGTGTTCTATAGGAGATTTAAACTGTAAATAATACATTACAATTAAATCCACAGACTGTGAATTTAAGTGAGACAAAGTACATGGATTCTCTAGATATGAAATATTTATAACATGCATACTCATATTTTACCATAATCTTTACTTTTTTAAACCATTTTTACATGCAAGCATACAATACAAGCTAATTCCCTGTACAAGTAATCCAGCATTTGAAACTAGTTTTCATAAAGAAAACATTTAAAGACATCTATATAAATTTCTCATCCACAGAGAGACATTGCTTACCTGTCACCCTCTTTTCTCGCAGGTGGGGGCGAGGAAGTGGTGGAGGAAACAGTGACTGTCAGTACGGTTTATTTCGAGCCCAATGCAGCACAGCCCACCCAAGACTCCACCAAAGATTTCACCCCCAGGGTGGACACGGCCACGGTCAGAGAAAAGGCAAGGGACAGCACACCCAGGAAACCATTCAGAACAGAGGTAAGAAGGTGGCTAAAAAGAACTATTATAGAAACAGTAGAGCCATGTGGCTATTCATTCAGATGGTCTGGAAATTTGGACGAAAGTGAGCGATGAGGATTTAAATCTGCGTCTTCACTTTCATGCTGAGAGTTAGATTTGACAATAGAATCCGATGTCCAATAAATATGAAGCTAGGCATTTGACAAGTCAGTCACAGCCTTTAAAGTATATTTAACCAGCAAGCGAATATTAAACAATTTAAGTTATCAAAGCAGGTATATTATGATATTATTCAACTAATAATCATGGTGGCTCATGTGAAACTACCCTGACTCAACAGAGAGCAGCACAGTTCCTCAGCATGTCTTTATCTGACCCAGTATATGTCATCAAATCCCCTGTAATACCAGGAGCTGTGAGGTTGCTTTCAGGACAGAGATCAAGTGCTCACATCAATTCTCAATGTTTTCGCTCCATTGGAAACGATGGAGGATTACGTCTCTCTCGAATATAATCACATGTTCTGGAACCATCCTGGATCTCACTCTCTGTGTTGCACTCCTACTGTATTGCACGGGGTAACGCATCTGTTTGGGATTAGTCGTCAAGGTTTTACCAGCCCGAGCCTACCTGGCTGTGTTCCATTTATTTTCCTGTTGCCTCTGTCACTCCTCCCTTGGCCAACTACACTGGTTCAGTTCCATTTTGGTACCCTGCACCCTTCTTGGGATAAAGAATGGGATAAATGGGCCCTAGCCCATCGGGCAGGTTTCGTTTTTTGGCGTAATCTCTTTTTCCTTAAAAGCTTGAAGCAGCAGCCAATTACATTATTTTAGCATAAAGACCAGAAACAAAGGTAACACAATCAGTCTACCAGCACCTCTAAAGCTCACTAATTAACACCTTATATATCTATTGTTAATATCTCATTTATTGTTCAGTGATCTCCTTAGTGCTGACGTCACTCTGAGGTTATTAGGTTACAAGTGGAGACTCATGGAAGTTACTGCATCCAGCCCAAAAACAATACCTGACACAAAGCTACAATTAATTCTGCACATAAATACTGAACTACTTCTTTAATATTTTCAATCATGATCACACCAGGGGGGAATTTAAGGATTGTGCCAATAATGCCCAAACAAACCAAACAAAAGTCCACTTAATTCACAAACAAGGAATACCAGAGGACAGAATGCCAGTCAGCTGTCAATAAAACAAACTTAAAATCCTCTTTCTTCTTCTCTCACCCAGGCACCAGTGCCAGTTACAGAGGACATACAGAGGAACCAGATGACTAGTACAACTAGTGCCCCCGGCTCACCCCAGGAGGCCATTGAAGTCCGCACTGAAAACCTCTTCCAGAGGACAGAGGTGTTGGCAGGTATGTATTCCAGTAAGCTGCAAGAGACATCAAACCGAATCTTCATTGGAAAATTGCTTAAATGCACAAGGACATAACTGTGCAGTATTAATTTTACTCCAGCTTGTGCTTTAAGTGAGATCTTTCTTTATTTTTCCTTAACCTCTCAGTCTGATTCTGCACCAGTAAGTCTTTTGATGCATTCTGGGAGTGCATATTTACTTTGATGTCTAATGTTTCTCAAATTCCTATATGTTATGACATGTCATCATTTTTCCAGTAAACAGCAAAGTGCTGGAATTCTGGGTAATATTTTCCCTGAAGTCTCCCACCCAATCCACTTCTCAAAATAATTACTTTTAATAAACTTCGTCTGTGTCCCTTTGTGGGGGCTTTTAGAGTTTGCAGCATTGTGGGTGTTTCGAGTGCGTGCTACTTGCTTTGAATACATGAAAGTGGATTGAAGGGAAATTATCTGACTGCAAATCACTGTGCTCTCTGATGCTGTCTCTCTTTCCCCAAGCATCAGAGGGAAACATTGATTGGCACCTCACTTCTACTTTTTGCGATATCCATCAGTGTGTTGAGACAACATTAACAAGGACAAAACAGGACAGACTTGCCTCACATCTCTCTCCTGCTAATAGGCTCATTTCATCTTCTGCATATTGTTTTTGGATTGTGACGAAAAGAAATAGGATTGCCAGTAAGTCTTTAAATTGGAAATATACTGTATGTATACCTCGGTCACCCTCACCGTCCTTTCCCTTCTCTAGCTTGTTCTCACTCTTTACCCTTCGTCTAGATTATAACTATTACTCTTCATTTTCTCTATGACCTATGAAAACAATTTCCCATAATTTCATTTTCATTCATTCACTCTACATTGTGTTACTGCTTCTTGGAGCCCAGCAGTTGGGTGCGTGCCAGGATCTTTACCCATGGGTCTGTGGGGCCAGTAAACATGTGGAAACCTAAAGTGGAGCAGAGGGCAGATCGTAGCACCAGGAGAGACCTTAAACAGATTAGGAAGCCATAAAGAACCTCATACAGGCATAATTAGGAGGGAGAGTGCAATAAGCCCATGTGGCGAGTTAGGAGCATTAGCGAGGAGAGTCAGGGTCAAAGCTGGAGGGGGGAATTTCTTAATACAGCCTTGGTGGATGTAATTCAGATTTCCCTTGATGTTAGTCCACTGTTGGCCTATTGGTTTGCACTTCGTCCTGAACAGAAAGTTTAACCTTAAACATTTCTGTCTCACCAGGGTCTGTCCAGAACCATATGCTACATATCGCTAGATACAGATATCACCCACACAACTTAATCACAGATACAATGATTTGATTTGTTACCACAAAAATGTTGACAATGTAAACTGGAAATCTTCTGTGATAGCAAAAAAACCCTTCTACTCTACTGAAACCAAAACCCAACCAAGTAAAATCCAAGTAAAAAGTAGTTCTGCCTAAATAATGCTCCTGTTACACTTGTTTTGTAAATTAGCTAAGATGATTTCTTACCATCCAGTATGTCCCTCTGCTAATAACATTCACGAGTGGATTCGGGACTGAGGGTTATCTTTATATCTGTAACAGAAAGCCTCTGTTACAAACTGGTATGTGGAATGTGAAAGATGTGGAGCGGGCAGGGAGGGTCTAATGAAAGACACAATCGTGTTGCTTAATGGGAAGTGTAGGATTTTTTAGTTGTTTCTTTTTTGGTGTGGTGTCAACCTGTACCATTGTTCAATATTTACTACTTGCAGGTTGTTGATTGTTTGTCACTGATTGGAATACAGACCATGTCGTATCAACTACACCTGGGGGGGTGCAACAATGTTTTCTATACCAATCAAGGATGGAACCATTATGCCCTCTTAATGGAGTACTACCTTTTAACCTCCCCAGCTCATTAGAAGAGGTGAAATGAGCCACAGAGAGTTAATGATTGAGATTGACATTTAGTCACTGAGTCGGTTTCAACATTCAGTTGCGATAGTTGTAGTTTCACCCCATTTAAGCCCTTAATTTTGATCATATGCTGTTGTATTGTGTCAGTGTTGTAAAATTTATTTTACAACAATAGCAGAAACTGTGTTTTGTAATTGGTTGCACAAGATAGAAGACACCCATCTCATTAGGCCATAAAGAGGCAGCTCAGTTTTTTAGAGGCCTGGTCTGTTTAGGTCAAATTTAAGGTCTTATTCTCCACGCGGACACCGTAAACTTTGATTTTACCTACAGAGATAGTTAAATACCCTTTCCTGTCTCTGCCTCCCTCAGCTGTTATCGCAGGCGGCGTGATTGGCTTCTTGTTCGCCATCTTCCTCATCCTGCTGCTCGTTTACCGCATGAGGAAGAAGGACGAGGGCAGCTACGACCTGGGAGAGAGGAAACCCTCCGGAGCAGCTTATCAGAAAGCCCCAACCAAGGAGTTTTATGCATAAATCCCGCCCTCCCATCACCAGATTGACAAATCTCGAGTGACTGTCGAACACGTCAGTCCACGACAAACAGCAACATCAGTTCAATCACAACAAGAAACGACAACAAAAAATGTTTTCAAGTTGATTAAGGAAAAATAGCATAAAGGAAAAAGCTTTTTGCATAGAAAATTGTAATTAAGACCTTTTCTTTCTTCTTTTTTAAAAAAAATGAAAACCAAGCATTTCTCATATTATGGCAAATCTCAGTGTATTTAAACATTCTGTGTATTATTTGAAAAAGATGAAAAAATAAAAAGAGGATCTGTAAAGGTGAGGAAACCGATCGCATCTGTCTTCTGTCAAAGGAGCTGTTTTTAGTCGCTGACTACTTTTAACTGTAGCAGTATGTTATTTGTAAAGAAAAAAAATTTAAAAGTGGAAATAATTGAATATAATTATTCTGTATCAATCCTACGTTTCATTTTTTTCTTTTTATTTTGTCCTAGCATGTCTGATGTTGATCTATAAAGGTGTATTACATTAATTTATCTTTTCTCTGATGTTAAAAAAAATGCCTTTGTAGTTTTGATGAAGCTCTTTGGTCTTCATATTAACGCTGTTAACGGTCAATGTAAATGTTCTCCCTTCAGGTTACAATGTTTATTATTTGCTCTCACATCACTTTTTTTTAGTCAAACATGAGCGTTTCATTTTGTCTTGTTGATTTGTTTGTTCTCTTCTCAGTGTAGCCTTTTCTTCTTTTCAACAGCGTTTTAGTTTCATCCCAGGCAATGATCTTTAAAAGGTAAAAATAAGTGTGTCAGGGCTCAAGGAAAAAAAAAATCACAAACCTCACTTCTGTATTCTGTCTGGCGGAAACTTCTTGTCTATTTAAATGCATTCTCTGTCACACTGCACATTCATGCTCCTGCTTCCCACTGCTGTCGTGCAGCTTCTCGTGTGTGTAGTGTTTTGGGGTGAAGTTTCTTCTCCGTGGCTTGCGGTGGTTTTGTGGCCCACATCCACCTACCTCCCCAGTGTGTCCCTTGAGTTTACTGACTGCACCCACACTCTGACCCCCCATCCCCCCACCCCCTCTCACTTTTTCCTCTCAGTTGCCCCCCCCACACACACACACACGCACGCACACACTCCCTCCTTCTTTTTAATCAGATTGGCCAGTTGGGATTTCAGTAACCCCCCCTCAACATCACAACCACAACCATGACCACCATTCTCTCTTTCCCTCACCCTGCTGTATGGGGCCACCTCCACAGCCTGGAGTTATTGTCCATGTCCCGGTGCTGATGCTTTAGGCCCAAAGATGTGCTCAAAGCCTGCCACTTGTTTTGACACAAACACGCCAGGCCAGGGCTAAATCCCCTCATGCAGAGCACATACCTCTGCAGCAAACAACACCAGAACCCCCCCACACACACACACACACACACACACACACACACAACCAGGAATCTCGGTTTTCAGAGGGATTGATAAATAAGGCAGCACAGAAAAAGTAAGACTCAAGTTTTACGTTTGAATAGCTTTTGAGGCTGACATTGAGGGCTATTCATGGTTTTTAGTGGTCAATGCAGGCGGCACAAAATAGCCTCTGTTGAAAGATGAGGTTGTTTACCAGGTTTGCAGCCTACGCGAGGTGTCTGTTTCAATGCCCTTTTGCATCCCCAAATGAGCTTCACTGATAGAAAGGCCACAAGATGGCTGTTTCAAAGCAGCTGCGTAGCTTCATCAATTAGAAAGATTAAAGTCAAATGACAACAGGTCACGGTCTTCTCTTTTTTTTCACCATTTAACTCGCTCTTATGAGACACGTGTTTTATCCGGCAGGTTTGTGAAGTTGCCTTTTTCAGCTGTACAGTAAATGTGAAGTAGATGCTGTCACATCGTCTAAACCCCTAACCACCCATATGCAGCTGTTCATCCCTCTACCTCTCCTCTCTTCTTCCTCTTCTTTTAGCGTCTTCAAGATCCTTTACTTGTTCACTTCCAGCCCCCCATCCCTGTAATGTCCTGTCCATTTATAGGACCTAAAGGTACTGAACTATACTGAAAACCCAAAGACTCACAGTATTTCTATGCCCCTCCACCATGGCCACATCATTTTGTTTTGTTTCCTCATTCTCTTTTTCTTCACTGTTTTTCATTCACTCATCGTTTGTTTCTCTTTTCTCTCTTTCTCTATTAGAGACCCGACCTTTGAGTCCAATTGCTTATTAGTATATGAAAAGATATATAAATATATATAAATGTATATTCACAAATGTTTAAAACCTTCAAAGTGCCTACCATTTGGATTTGTACTTGCTCAAGGGTGAGCATGTGGCGTTGTGTGCACACACAGGAGGGGTGTAAACGACTTGACTGGCATTCTGTGAGCATGGATGACTGTAATGGTAACTTTTTTTTAGTCTTACAAAAGCTGACAGTATTGTACCTATAAGTTGAAACAACACTACTGAATAAACATTGTGGCCTAATATCCAACTGTTTTCGCGGCCTTGTTTTAATGTCAGACCTTTTCATTTTTTTCTTCCAAATCATCCAGCACTGAGTCACAGAGAGGTTGAAACATGTCACACCTTTTGTTTTGACTCCAATTACAGGGGTTTCTCTCTCTCTTCAGGTGTTTTAAAGTCACCAGTGTGGCTTCTGGGATCCGCATAAAAAATAAATGGCAAACAGTTCATACAATGAATAAAGTAATTTATGAAGCACACTTGCCAAATGCTGCAGATTCTTAGATGTGAGGTTTTGCTGCTTCCCTCTTTCTAAGATAACTGTACACTGAATATATGGGGATTTTCAACTGTTGGTATCTTTAAGGTGTTGCCTTAGGCTCTACCACTGTTTTCTGTAAAATAACAGCCAAACGATAAAATGGATTTACCCTAAAATACATAAGCTCAGTAAAGAATGGTGTTAGGTCATACATTTTCCTTTTCTATAAATTGTCTAAAATGTTGGGAGAAAATGCCTTGCTTCATGGTTCATCACCAACTTTTTTTTAAAACTTTTGTTTGTGTACAGCTTCAACAAATGCAAAAAAAGCATGTTAATTAAGGTTTAGATGCTGATAGACAGATGTTTTGAACCTTGGACAGATCCAGGCTAGTTGTTTCTGTTTGTTTCCAGTCTTTCCGCCAAGCTAAGCTAATTACCAAATGGCTCCAACCCCATACTTAGACATACAAACAATGACAATCGTATCAATCTCCACCTCTAACTCTTGGCAAGAAAGCGAAGAGGCAGATTTCCTAAAATGTTGAAATTTTTCCCTTGAAATGCAGTGAAAACCCACTTTTTATACCAGTCTTGCCGTCAATTACTGTGTCAGTAACACTGTTCTGTTATAATTACGGAGGTTGAGGCTTTCAGATGATATGTTTTCATATTTTGTTATGAATAGCTTTGAGCCAAGGTTTCTCCTGGGATGTGTTTTGTCTGAAAAGTTGAGAGCAGATGTCTTCACTTCACACGGCTCATTAACTGCTTTAAGAAATGTCTCCAACAAAGTTCTCATTTGGCTAATTATTCAAAGGTAAGCCTTTCTCACCATGGTTACCCTAAAGCAAAAAAATACCCCACAGCAAAACTGCCCTAAAATAGGTAACTGCACCTATAAATAGAGCACAGACCATTTTAAATGCAGGGCTGCCTGTAATACTCTGCAGCACATTCACTCTCTTCACATTATCTAAAAGTCTAAGGGGATTATCAATGTGCAGATGAGTAATCTTTATGTGGGTCTGTGTTCCACCATATCATTTCAGTGCCCTAATCTCACCCCGTTACATCTGGAGATTAGAGTAACGGTGAAGATTAATCTCACACGGGATTGCACATCTTGAGTGGAAAAAGGAACGGGTGAGGCGGACATGATGCTCTCAGTGGGGGGTTGTGTCGTTTATCCCTCTCCAGAGCTGCTGAGGGACTCATTAGGAAAATGTGACACTTTTTTGGTCATTGAACGTGGGGAAAGTGGGAACACTATTGCTTGAGACAAACCCTTTTATTTTTTACTTCATCGTCATTCTAACGTCAGCTCTTTTTTATTTGATGTATATCGGCTCGTGATTTAACAGGCTGCTTCCTTCATCATAATGGGGTTACCCACCTTGTGATGTTCTGTTTGAAGATGGGAAAAAAGCAAAGAGGAACTAATCATGCATGCATTAATGCAGGCGAAATGTTCTGTGCATTTTTACTGACTGTGTCTATGTATGTTGTCTCCTCACATATGTGGACCATTGGGGACGGGATAAAGCAACCTCTGGGTTTTCTAATATGTTGTTTTAAGTGAACACTCCTCTGTCGACTCTTTTCTACAGAATCGGGTCACTATGTTCTAATACAGTGTGTGATATTTGCCCAGAGGCAGTTTGTACAAGACATCCCACCAGGAGGGGACCCATTTACAGGGGGGTGGTGAAGCAAAGAGCCAATGGGAGAGGCCATATATACTGAAGCAGTAGTAATAACAAAAATTTCCCAATCTGTCCTTTCCTCTCTGCGCAGCTACGTTTGCATGTGTTTGCCCTTTTAGTCTAAAGTTTGTGTCAAAGTGCAGCCAGGATTTATGTCCTTTTTGTGTTTTGTTTAGGTTAATGTAAAGGGTAAGTGTGTGTTTATGTCAGGAGAAAGACCATAAATGTAAACCACACTTTTATATTTTATACTTGATAAACTTTTCTTCTTTTCACTCTCACTTTCTGTCTTTTCCTTTGTCTCCTTTCTTCTTTCCTTCCCTTTGTAGCTGCAGAGCTCATTCAATAAAGCTGTTGGCCATCAACTGGTAGTCAGCACCAAACCATGCAGAAACATTACGGAAATGGCGTCCAAGGTAAACAGGCTGTCAAGCCTCATAAGAGCTCATGATTGGAGACTAAGCCTGGGCCTGACTCGGGTGGACACGTAGGCCCTCACTGACCCAAACACAAATGTGCAGCAGACACAACACTGCACCGGCCAGTGCGCTAGTCTTGTAGGACCAAGCCTCGCAAATAAAACTGTGATAATTACCGTATAATGAAGATGAAGTCAGTCCAAGCTTCCGACCTCAAGCCCATACTCTCGACTGGCATCGCTCTTTTGAATCGTTGCTATACACCTCAGCCTCAACTCTGCCAGCTGCAGCCACTGCTGCATGGAGCTTTAAACAGAGAAACTGCTCTGACTCACAAACGGCGTAACATAAGTGGACTGGGTACACAAAGAAATTGGTGACTCATTGTCTTGAGGGGGAAAAGTGCTGAACACATGCTCTTTTTTAACACCAGCATCAAGAATGTATTATTATTTTGGAATTTTCACTTTTAAGTGCGTCCTTGACAAAGCAAAGGATAAAGAAATACTGAACAAAGAGCAAAATATAATAGGATGCCAAAGTACTTTGGAGACCACAAATGTCTACAAAATTTCATGGTAATCCATGAATTAGTTGTGACCTTTCAATGTGGATAAATAGAGCCATAGAGCTATTCCACTAGCAGGCTAAAAGCTAATGCTAGCTTTCTAAAATTACAAAAAACAAGATGAGATTATGAGCACAAACTTTCATGAAGGTGCCAGAGAGGCTGTAAGTAGACTTTTACAACAAGGGATGGGAGGAAATCAGCAGGATTGGGAAAGAGAGGAAAATAAATCACCGTCAGACAAAACACGAAGAAATGTTAATTTTAGCCTGTCACATATGAAACTATATGTTGCTGCCTCGGCTGTAAACACGCTCAGTATCACTGATCATTCTCTGTCCTTCCCAACTCAAAACAGCCTTGCCTTTCCTGAACGCTCTCCAATGGATTTAAGATTGGGCTGGTCAAAGAGGACAGAGGAGATAACCTGCAAGAGCAACATTTCCTCGACCTCTCCTAAAAGCAAAGCAGTCTCAGAGGCAGAGTGTAATTCTTCTTCACCCCCCGCCCCTCCACATGAGGGAGGTGAGCTCAGCTGAGTGCTTCCTAGGATCAGAGGTTTTACTGCTCAAAGATGCTTAGGGAGGTAAATCATGTCTGAATGCAGTGAGACTGCTACAATGCAGTGAATTTGTAGCAGTTTTGTGTGGCCTTAATCCCCATCTCCTTTATTATCGTTCCACTTTTCAAAAGCTCTGAGTCATATATTAAAAAAAGGTAATTTGGTTCTTGAGGTTTTAAAGCTTAATGATGCCTTTTACATTAGGCAGGGAAGCATGAACTAATTATGCAACAAATTTTGCTTAGTTTGGATGATCAGTGGGGAATTTGAACAATTTTAATTCCTCTGGCTGAAATTATAAAACATTGCTTGAACCAAGTTTGTGAGTTCTGGCTGCTACTGAAAGATGGTCACTGAGTTTGTGTCAAACATTGAGCAAATTTAGTCGTCTCCCAACCTCACATCTGATTACAAAACAAGAAAATGAGACTCCCTCGACTCAAAAAAGACAGCTCTTACTTCTTTTTTTAAAGAGAATATACTTCATATGTGGTAATGAATTCTCCACCAGTCAAGGCTTTAGCTATTTACATAAGAAGACAGACCCGGTTTTTCTCTCCTTTATAACAGAACACAGACAAGTTAATCATGTTTTGAAAGAACACAATTACAGCATGTCCAATTTCCAGCCCACTTTCATGTATCATAGTTCAGTGTAATTTAACAGGATTGAATAAAGGATGGTAGGAACAAGATGGTACTATGAGCTCACAAGAGGCCTCATGCCCTCTCTTTTATGTAGTATCTTCTTTTTTAAGTTTAATTTATGAAGATTAAAACTGATTTCACCCATGTCACATGCAATTAAATTCCATGATTGCACTGATTTATCTTAATAAACTTGTATTTTGCTGACGCAAGACACCGAATCACTCTTTTGATGAGATTATTAAGAATTATTTATCAAGGTAAGCTTAATAGTTTTACATCCTGTGAGCACACTTGAATATTTTGATCATTTAATGCTTGCCCCACTTATTGTCACTCGCTGACAAACCATGTTCTACTTGGATATTCAAACAAAGCAGAAGTATTTTTGACAATGTTAAAAAAGATTATCAGCCAATAAAATGTAAACATGGGGCTCTAAAAAAGTCTCGCTGTCTCAGTTTTTCTGACATGATTTCGAGCTATAGGCCTGAGTCAGAGGTGTAACTGTACAGGCTGGAAAGCTCAGACACAGACACTCAACTTTTGCACCATTTACCACAAACCTACAGAACATACCAATGAGGACATATTACATCTTTAGTGAGCACAAATATCTGAGCCTTGCACACTCCTTTTTTTCTCTGCAAGAGGACATTGTGAGTCATAATTTGCAAGACTCAGAACCTATTCCAGTAGCTCTGTGAGGCTGCACTGCTTGCAGCTAAATGCTAAGGTCATCAAGTTAATAATGTATAATGTATAATAATGTTTGCAGGCTAACATTTGCTAATTAGCTAATTGCCCAATCTACAGCTGAGGGTTTTGGAAATGTCATTATTTTTGCCTGGTTTGGTGATAAACTTAAGTACCGCACAGTAAATTTTTGACTTGATTATGGTGCTGGATGAAAAGTTTTAATGGATCATTAAAGTTATAACAGTGTATCCATGTAAACCATAAATGTCAAGCTCGTGGTGGTGCTGGAGAAAATGGCCAGGTCATCACTTAGTTGTGAAGATGCTTAAGGACCATGAATGTCTGCAAAATGTTTTGCCAACCCCTTTAGTAAATATAGAGATATGTCACTGGAAAGGTAAACTATAAAATCATTAGGCTTCATTCTATGGGCACTATAAATGTCTGAACCAAATTATATGGCAGTCAGTTGTCATTGTTGAGATCATTTCACTCTGGACCAAACCAGTCGAGCAACCAACAGACCCACACTGCCACCCCTGGGGTCGCGCCACTACCATGGCTAAAAATACTGTATATGCTCTCAGAAACCAGCAGAAACTAAAAGTGATCACTACAACTGTAGGACAGCTGATGGGATAATGCATGTTGCACAACTCCAACTGATTTAAATGCCAATTTAGAAATGGCCTAATATAACCTTACACACACACGACAAACTCAGTTTAGAAAAAAGACAAGATGCTCTCTTTGCCACTTAATCACCAATCATCAAGTTTTTTGATTAAATGCTGCTGATGATGAATGCCAATGTGCCACCTTGCCTCCTCTGGATAGGATTTGTAAACCACTTAATTCCCTTTCATACCCTCACACGAACACTCAAACGCACGCTCCTCATCGCAAGACTTCTCATCTTCCCCGGGTTTAGCCTGCAACATGATATTACCATCATTTCATTTAAATGCAGCCTGCTCATTGGAGGTCCATGGAGGGAAAATGGGAGTTTTGTTTTTGATTAGGGCACCCGTGATGGGAACGTTTATAACCATTATGTACTAATTAGATCTGAAGCTACGGGGAGGAAAAGTCATATGGATTTGTGCTCAGAGCCCATGGGAACGCTTCGCTTTCTGGGACTGGAATATTTATTTCAGTGATGGTTTAAATTATGGTTTTTAGTAGTGTTAAGGCCCAGTGACATGGACCGCATCTGCACTCAGTCATTTTTCACTACAATGAGTATTCTGTGGAGTGAAATATTTGCAGTACATTGAACAGCAAATTTCCAGTAGGAGATCAATCCATGGGGGAAACGTTGAGCTTTGATGTTAAAAGTTGCATGATTAACTTGATAATAAAACCCATACACATTACAGTGAGGTGCTTCAGTGAAGTCATAACATGCTGATCCCAGCTTTCTTTCGTCTTTTGGATTGTTTGATAACATATTCATCACAGAAAGGGGCAAAGTTTCAGTTGCTGAACTCTTTGATGACCTGACTTGCACTGCTGCTTTTGTACTCATAATTATCACATTGCTGTATGATGAAAGCCTCGCATCTCCAAATAAATCATCTTTCCAGGACATAAAACTAGGAGCAAAGGAAAGGGATTAGTCTTTGCAGTTAAATCTGGATGGAGGGAATCGAAGGATGTTGTTGTGCTCAAAGTACTTATTTAATCACTTATTTGCAGAGATGTGGAGAAACCGTGGTGGCGACAGCAGTCAGTGGCAGCTGGGCTCTGGAGGAGTCCTGTCACATTAATCTGCTGGTGATGGATGCGCTGCTGCGTGTCTGATGCTGCAAGCCACTTCTGTGAGGCAAGGGGGTTTTTGGCGAGGACAGACTGGACAGATCATTAACAGCTAAGGATCACCCCTGACTGCTAATGACCTGACCAGTCCTACCGAGAACCCAGGGAGCTCCTGGGCCTCAGAGCTGCTCTGCTCTTTTCCACATTACATTTCCAGATCTGGTGCGCCACTTGAAAAACTTTAGTTCAGTCAATGGAAGTGAAGCGTTCACCCCACTCATTCAGAAAGCATCACTGTGTTATCACCCCACTCATTCAGAAAGCTTAACAGAGCTGCTTGCTCGTGTTGGCGATAGGGTTAAGTCATCATAAACTACGCACATGATGATAAAAAAAACTGCGCCTGCCTGAACTACTAAAAAGCTTGCTTTGAAGCTCCAAGCTGATAATGTACATAAGTCTACTGCACATGTTTAAATTTTCACCTGGTGCACCTGTAATGCATCACATCAATAATATATGTGGAAACAGCTTTGATGCCAGGGTTACTGTACTTCTGAGGTGCTAACAACTCTAAAATGCTGCAGATGTGACAGGATGTGATGCAAAAAGCTCCTGGCAATTCATGTATATCATTCTATCACTAGATTTTGTCTATGTTTTTACATCTCTGCAGCTCTGCTTCCAACATCACTACTGATGCATTTTCATCATTTGTGACAGACAGGGTCTCTTTCTCCAAGGATATTTTTTTGTTTTTGTTTTTCTGCCTGACAGATGCGTGTCCAATCAGAGGAAAAATGATAAATTTTTTTTGCTTTGATTCAGTATCTGTAGACTCAAGTGTGTGTTCTCAAGAGGATGCACTATATATGTATTCCTTATCCCGCTAATGATCAGCTGTGCTGGTGGAGCTGGCACGGTGTATATTTCATCATGACATTGATTGAACCTGATGTGTTCAATGCATATCTGAAAGCAATTATCAAACATATCATCAGCATCATACACATATCATATCATCATTTCAAGCTGGTTGCATTTGGGAAATCCAACCAAAAATTCACAGGTGAATTTTGGAGGATTTTAAATTGGTGCACTGTACTTCTTTGGATTTAAGCATCACGTCAATCAAAATTCACAATTCTTATATCCTGAGATTGACTTTTTTGGAACACCGCATTTTCATGTGACAGCTGATAAGTTATGTGACACGTCGCCCTGCCACGGCAGGCTTCAAACAACCGTGGAGCATTCGCCTCTGTTTCTATTCTGATTCTTCACTCAAGCCTGTGCACACCTTTTCATCTGTCTCTGACTCATCCATTCAAGCCACAAAGAAGAAGAGCAAGCCGACAGCACAGATTGAGCCTGAGCAACAACAAAAGAAGACAGATTCTAGGAAAAGACATTGCCCGACTCAACAGACATTGCTTTTCTGTTGGATGCATGGCTGATCTCTCTCCCTTTGTGTCCTTTTGTCTCTTCCTCGGTCTTCTTCACCCTCACTCGCTTCTCTACCTGCTGTTTTTTTATTGGCTGAGTAGAGAGAGAGAGAGAGCGGGTGAGACAGACAGCATAGAAAAGAAGGATGAGGAGGACGAGTATGGAGGGGAGAGAGGGGAGAGAGGGGAGGGATGGAGGGCTCCCGTCTCCAGGCAAGGTTTTAATGAAGGGCCTTTGAAGTTTGCTGCGATTGAGCAGCACCCGTGTCCTCTTCAAAAGGGACCAACATCTCTCCGAAGACATGCCGTCGTTTCATCTCCCTTCTCGTTCTGCAGCTCTCCCTGTTGATTTGCTTTCTCTTTGTCTCTGTCAATTCCATGTGAGATCTTCACCTCCTCTTTCTCCTCTCTCCTACAACTGGCTCCTCTCACCAGCTCCCCCTGTCACCAATCCCCCCCTCACCTTATTTCTGTGATCAGGACATGGATCATGTCTCTACTTAATTAACTGTGGTGGTCCCATCCCGTTGGTTTCAGGACTTTGAAGCCTGCAACTACAGGATAGAATGGGATGTCTAGAAAGAAGAAATTTGTGTGTGTGTTCCTGCGTGTGTTTTGCCGTGCCTCGGTACATGAATCCATATGTATCAAAGACACACATTCAGAAATGCATATGCTTGCCTCCTGGCACTCAGGAAGAGATAGTGCTTCTCCTCCCCTCATCCTCCTGCACTGATACTACTCTGTTATCTCAACAAAGTTATCCATCAATCCTTCCCTCCCACGCTTTCCCTCTCCCTCTTCCTGCAGGTCATCATCTGCTTCTCTTCCCTTCTCCTTTGCAGTGGCTCTCCATTTACCCCTCCCCCGGCTAATCGATCTGTACTCCACTGTGGTGGGCTCCTGCCACATACAGTCTATGACTCCTGCCTGAAGCAATCTATTAATGCCATGTGTTATCAAAAGGAATGTATGCTGTGTTGCACATGGTTTGCATTTGAACTGAGGGGAGGTGAACTTCAGATTGGAATACTTTCTGTAAGAGTGAGTGAGACTATTATTATAACAGCAGCCATCTAAAGAACCACAGCTTATTTACTTAGTAACATAAACTATATGGATGGTAGTGTGTGGAAAACCCTCTTCACATACTGTACTTTCCTTTGTTTGGGCTTGGCTCCATAGTTACATAGTAAGGTCTCCATGTGCAGGTTTTATTTCAAGAGTCACACAACAGTTACACAGTATGGTCGGCCCTTTAAATTACTTAAAAGCTACCCAGTGGAAATGGTAACACTATGGAGTAATGTTTAGAAGCAAGTCCCCATTTTGCATGCATCTTGTGCACATGTTTAAGGATATATAGATGCAGGCACAAGCATGTAGCAATACCCTACATACTGTATTCCTGCCAAATATTTCACATTTTAGTGGGAAACTATGGCTAGCTGACGTTGATGGCTCGGAAACCTAGATGTAAATGATGAGTAAAACCTAACAGGCCTTGTAGTTTGCAGTGTAACTCAAGTTGTGTTATGGCTTGTTGTGAATATTTTGCATCAGTACATCAATACTAATTAAGGGCCGGGGAAGGTTTAATGTTCAACTGACCATAGGCTTGCTTTGTATCCACACAGTCATGTGCATGTGCTGTTGTGTTTGTTGGGGCCGGGGTTGGCATGCGTGAATTTAACTCTGGATTTCATGGAGCGGGACAGGAGGCCAGGGACGGTCAGTCCGCCACTGGCAAGCTTAGTCTATGTGATTACAGCTCCCTTCTCAACCAGGTCCTGTTTTTGCGGCGTGGCCGGCGAGAGATTAATGGGTTGAAAGAAAACATTAGCACAGCGCAGCGGTTCAAGCTCACCTCTCTGCCTCTGCTTGCCTGAGCGTGCCGCCCTCACCCCTTTCTCCCCTCTCTTACTCAGTTCAGACACATGCATTTGTGTTCTGAAGGATGACTTATTTGCAAATGGTCCACATTTTACTACTTAATGTGAAGGTGATCCTTCTATGTAACATGGAATTCTGCACATACAATCAAACTTATGCATGAAATTTTCAAATCAAAAATGAATGGTATCTGTTTTATATAAAATGACATCAGTGTGTTATTTGTGAGGGCTGTAAATTGTTATTGACTCACATCATGAGAAACTAGATCAGTACCTGAATTGTAAAACCACAGCACAGGGAGTAAAAACCTGCTGCAAACCATTATCAAACAGATACCAAACTATTTTTTGAAGGCCTTCTCTGTTTTCTGTCTTCTCTGTGAGCTGCTCACCAAAGCAGTTGGCTGAGGTTTTCAGTCCCACCATGCTACATCATGCCTGCAGAAACTTTGATTGTGAACACATAAATGATTCACTCAGTCATATTTTTAGGCTGGAGCCATTTTGAATGATGTATTTATCAAGTGAGCTGCTCAGTATGTGGGCATATTCGAGTTGGCATGAATATGTCAACCAGTGAGATTTTAACTTTAGGTGTTTTAAAATGCTTTAAAATATTTATTTCACTTCCTTGGCTTGGTAGTTTTTTAAACCTCTGAAAATCCAGAAGGTTTTAAAACACATAATTTGAATGAAAGAAAATATTTTTGTCTATTAAATGTTGGGTCTTAGCTGCATTTTATCCAACTGAAATCTATTTGTTTTATTTGTTTTCCTGCAGACATGGTGCAAAATATAGTGTACTCCAGGGGGAGTGAATTTTTAGTTCTGACAATACTGGTAATTTAATTGGTGCAATATCACCATGCAATTTTAACTGCCAGGCAGGCAGGGACTATTTGGTCATTCGTCATCTTTATAACTGGACCGGTGAAAGAAATTGTTGTAATATATTGTTGAATTCTCTATGTGTGGGATGATAACAGCATTGAGCCTGGAAGAGCTGCTGATGTATAAGCAGGTGTTAAAACAACATGAACGAGAACTGACACATAGAGGCAATCAGAAAGTGGATGCTAGTTAGCCTAGCTTACAAGGTTTCACTTTTTAAGTGTAATACAACAGTCTCCCCAAATTTTGAATGAAGTAAATAGACAGAAAAACTAAATTGCTAGTGAAATTACCAACACAATGCTTGTTGAAGAGGAAGGGGGAAACAGCAAAAAAAGCATCTACATTTGAAGACTATACATGATGAATTCTAGTCATAAGTGAAGTACGGGAGTCAATAGTGAATCTCTTCGCAGCACATTTTACCTATGCCACAATTTTTGTGCCCCTTTGCATGTATTTTACTTTCCACAGTATTAATGGTAATGAAGACTTCACTTTACCAATACTGACACATTTTTCTCAGGACAACAGCCAAGAAATGGACGATTTATGGGACTAATCTACAAAGGAAGGACGACTTTAAAAACACCATTTCACTAAAGCTCCAGACAATGCAGCACATGAATGAACTGTTCCGTTTGTTTTCCTACCCTGGAGCCAGAATGTGGGCACTAATGTACCTGTCACCACAGCTATGGACCACACCGAAGTCGGACGTCAGAGAGAGGACATACAGCGCAAACAGCACAATTACCTGCCTCACATACGTGCATACACCCCGACATGTGAAGACCTGTGTCAGACGAAGTGAAGCCCTCCAGTCATGTTGCTTACTATGAACGGTTGTATGAGGGAAACAAAGGATCCATAATATAGAGGGGGAGGTTGTTTAAGCCTCACACAGACTCCAACAAATGCACGTTACATATGATATTACTGCAAAACAGTCTTTTGCATGTCTTTTCAAGACAGATTTTGCAGCAGGGTCTCCATGTCAATGAGAGATTGATGATTTGTGTAAGAGGGAAGGTCAATGGGCTTCTCATGCACAAACTCATGTTTTCAGCTTTTCTGTCATGATTTTATATTTCATTAATATTTTTACACATCTTCCTCGAGGCAGTTCTCAAGACTGAGTGCATGCACATGAGCTGCGAAACATTTAGATTTTCATTGTGGTGCAGAGGATGCTGAAAATACTATGAACCAACAATGAGGCATAAGTGCTGTAAATTACAGAGCAGTTATACAATAAATCTTTCAGCTTTGTAGCCCTTTTTGCTAAATGTTATGGGTAGTATGCGTAAGGAGATTAATATATTAAGATGGATAATTTTTTTGTGTGTTAGTGCACTTTTATTTTGTTATTTTGTGTTTTAAACAGCTATTAAAAATAGGTCATGTGACAGAAAAGGTTCACAATGAAGGCTCCAAAAACATAACAATTTCTTCAAAACTATAATAATGTTATTCAATAAAAGTCAATTAATTTTAATTAAATTCATGGTCCTTAATTAATTAATTATTCAATCAATAATTTGACATTATGTTTTTATCAGGTAGTGGTAATTGTGGACACGTTGTCAGTAGGTAATTACCATTACCTTGCCTCCCTTGGTAATCATCAACATTATAAGTTTCATCAGGTAATTAATGTCAAAATATTGTGATTAATAAATTGTGTTTTGGGGGCCATCTGTTCAGTTTGCAGGCGCCTTTTTCTTTGTTTTGACCTTTTTGCCTACCTGATAACATGTCTGGATATGCATGCACCACCTTGAAGCATATGATAAAAGTACAGATAAAAATGAACAAAAACTATTTTGTGAATACGTGTCATATTCGGTTTCTCCTGCAGGCCCTTAAGATGCTCTACGAATGGGAAGGAGGGACTCATAATTCGAGTGCTTTAAGTTACAATGCCTTTGGGGAACACATTTGAAGCTGAAGAAGGTTTGAAAGATGGAGTTTTACGATCATCCATATGATGCTTTTGGGGAACGGGGGCCCTGTTCCAGAAAAGAACAGAGAAAGAAAAGGAAAAGATCAAATGCTGAAACAAAGCAACGGAACTGTGGAACATCATCTGAAGGCGTGCACACACCTATTCTGTAACACACACACACACACACACACACACACACAGGTACTGCAGTTTGCCTGTCTTGACTTATTGCTTTGCGATGCACTTTTCACCTCCATAACATCATGAATAAATAAATATGTCCACCTCTTGTGCAAGACTGCTGACGATACGGAGAGCTGAAGATGGGCTCTGCACACTTCTCTTCTCATTGAGAGTGCATCGCTCCGTTTTCGCAACAATTACTTTGATGAGCAGCAGTTGTTGTTCGCAATGACACATTTCATAAAGAAGACGGATGAGAGTTGAATGTGCTCCTGGTTTCTCTATTGCTAGTTATTCAGATTTGTCAGAGTTCGCACACACTCTGATGGCACTATTCTGTGTTTTCAGGTACAGAGCGCTTCTCTATTTATGATAATGCATTTCTGAGTTCCCCAGTTCTCTTATTACCCAAAGCTAGTGGCAACGACTGACTGTAAATCACATTTGTAGTGTGGGAAAGAGTGGGTGTTAGAATGTGAATAATCATTTATTCCCCCTACTTCTGTAAAAATATGAATACTCTTTTCTTTCATTTTGCAGGAACATCAGATAATCTCTCCCTCTGCCCCCCCCCCGCCTCCCTCTGCTCCTCCTCGATATTAGCTGTAGAATCGAGGCAGAATAGCCAAGTCTAATACTCATCACGTGGCATCAAGTTGTTCAAAGATGTCAGGAAAAATCAACACCAGAAAGACCTCCCACTTGTGATATCAGCCTGTAATTGGCAGAAGATTGCACAGCATGGTTCACAGTATAAAAGACTAAATAAAGAGATTGTTTTTCCAAGTAGAGACATCACGGCACTGGGGGTAGTTTCTTCTTCAAGATAAAATAAGGTGAACTTAATTAATCCCACAGCAGGAAATTTGCATCGTTACAGCAGCAGCAGGATATAGAGGTGGATAGGTATCAAGCATACTTACATAAAAAAATACATCAAGGTATAATATTTATATGAGAGAAGTCAGGAGAAATGTGCATACATCATCAGTGTATAATGCGCATTGTTGACCTGAAGTGTGGTACTGCACATATGTTGAGCAATAGTGAGAAAAAAAGTGTTTTGAAGAACTCTACAGTCCGCTGTTAGTGGAGTGCCCAGTGCATTGTTGGGAACAGTGCTGATTGTACAGTCTGACAGCAGCAGGAAGAGAAGACCTTCGGTATCACTTCTTGGAACACCTGAGGTGGAGCGGCCGGTCGCTGAAGGAGCTGCTGTCAGAGTCTCAAGCAGAGGGTGGGAGACCATCATCCTTCTCTCCTCAATCACACCTCTGCTGTATCCAGGGGGCATCCCAGGGCTCTTCTTGCCTACTGCTGAGACACTTCTGCCTAAACAGACACCACCACAGAGTCATAAAAGTTCTTATAGAGTGCCCCCGGCACCCCAAAAAACCTGGGTCTCCTCAGCAGAGTGGACTTTGATATCAGTGATGTAGCAAACAATAGCAGAGGAGAACTTTTGCAGAAGCCAGTTCATCAAGTTATATGTTAATTCCACAGTATAGATGATATAGTGGAAGCCAACGAGGACTGTCCCTTATGGAGCCCCCATGCACACTGTGCTGTAGGTGTGAGGTAGTCCAGGCAGACAGTTTCACTCTCGCCACTTTCATTGGGTTGTTTTGGGCTGCAGCCGGCAGCCATTTCCACAAAAGCTCTAAAAACCCACTGTGCACTTCCTGCCAAGCATCAAACAGCAGACGGCAAAGTTAGCAGCTTCAGAGCTAAATATTTCCCTCAGGAACTGGCAGAGGACAAAAGAGAGCTAAAAGAAGAATGAATATTGGACTTAAATTTGGCAGATGGACACAAACATGACTGAATCCTAAAGTTACTCCATAGCTTGTTTCTGCAGGCCTATAAAAATTTGTTATTACAGGGGTAATTAAGAGGCATGGTCGTTTTTGTGTCATTACTTGCTTGGTTATTGCAGTAACACACAGGACAATCAACACAGCGTTTTCCAGTGCTGAGACGAAGAATTTCATGGTATCATGGTGCTGAATTCATGTCACACAGCAACTATTCTGAGCTCCGCTTTTCTGCTGATTCGCTCAAAATGTTCCATTCAGGGCTGTTTGTCACAGATTACAGTTCATATTTAGTCAGGAAATGGTAAAGTGGTCATGTTTGGGCCTTGACTCCACCCTGAGCTGTAGCACAAAATCACCCCTCTCACCCCCACCACCCCCTCACACCCATCTAACTATACCCTTCTTAGAGAAAATTGCATTTCTTGCAAAGGCACTTAGAGAAAACCGCTCCCTTGTAAAGTTCTAGTGGTTGCATGCGACTGCTTATAAAAACAGACAGTGGCCTATTAGCACTAAATTAGGCGTTTACACAGTGTTATGAAATGGGAGGCCTCGCAACCCATTTGGTTTCAGCACGACAACCTAAAGTTTAGACAGATAATTGTCTGTAATAGAACATTGTGGTGTTTGTACTGAAATTTGTCTCATTTTATTTTCAGTCTTCCCTCTGTCACCATCTCCAAAGTTTCTGAATAATTGATATTCATCCCCATCTAAAGCCTCGCTCTTGCTCTTGAATCTCACCCTTGACTGGTCCCTTCTCGACATGTGTCCCATCAAGGCAATAACTCTTGACTTTACATCTGGAGCTTTCACAAGATACTATTTTATTATTTGTAGAATATTTTTGTTTATAACCAAATACCTGAAAAGCTAATGACATTCAGTGCTATAAGAAAATGCTAGGATGCTAACATGCTAAACTACGATGGTGGACATGGTGAAAGCAAGAAAGTGTGCTAGCTTGGCGGTGGCTCTTGCGCTCATGCCTGAAGATAATAGGATTTGCACAGCCCAACAATTAAAAGGAATGGTAATCATTGCAGTGCAGTTTTTTGGGGATGAGTAAGATCCAAACCAAACATTTGCGCATTTCTCCTCCTGACTCCTTTTGGTATGGAAGAGTCAGGCACAGATACTTTAATCTCTCAAACAAACACAACCTTTAACCTGTTCGCTTTCAAAGAAACCCCTGGTGTTTGCAAAGCTCTGCACAGTGCTCTTTAACCTTCAGTTCAGCATGAATGCACCAGCAAACTAGCAGGATCATGTGAGTTTTTAAAAACAAAGCCAAAACACAACCGCATATTTGTTAGTATTCATAAATTTAACTTCAGCTTGTTATCCCTTTGCTTCTTTGACCATCATACCTGCTCTCTATTTCCACACTAATCCAGACTCCTATGCATTTCAACCAATCATCTGAGGCTCACTGGCTTCATATATACCCACACAGACAGGGAGCGTGGATCTATTGTTACCAGAGTGGGTAAACTGCCCAAGAGGCAGAAAGGCCCCATTGTTTCTCCTCTAGACAAGAAAGGTGGGTGTGTCATCACTTGAAAAACTCCTTGTCTAAGGCTGCACACCCCGCAGACCCTAATAAAGCTCTCTGGTTTTGTATTACACCCAATCAACATACCATGAGGGTCTGCTTCAGACACACTTGTGTGGAGATGACATAGGATGAGTCTGGGTTTCCGTTCTTAATTTTAAGAAGGGAGATTCCACTCAAATTAATCCCCTTTTATCTGTGTTTTGAGTCAGTCCTTCCTGTACACAGAGCAAGATCATTATCTGAGGGAAAGTGCCGGTCAGGTCTATGCATGCACTCCTCCTCCTATGGTAAAAGCTGTACCTGCGTTCTGGAACACAAGTGTGATACTGGTTTATGGGAGAGGAGGTGTCAGCCTGTCACCAGCTTACATGATCGGTCTGTGTGCACGCCTGAAGTACAGCTGCATTTTCCCATTGAGCGTGAGGGAAGACTTCAAGTGTGTAGTTGGGAATCACTGGTATTGATGGTACTGCTGGGATGGGATGCACATTAATCAAAATAAACACACACAAGGCGATTTAGAAAGACGCACATAGATTTGTGTGGGCTTTCAGCTTGTTTTATAATCACTGTTGTGTGACAGGCAGGGCTAGGGCAGTAGATTTGTGATGTGTGTTATGTCAGACAGCGACGCTTTCTAATGAGGACGGATGTGATCTCGCTTTGGATCAAATGGAAACGTATAAGACGAATGAAGTCTGACATTGGCAAAATCAAATCTGCACGGTTATTTTTGTACAGGTTAACAAACTGGATGCCCTTAAAAGTCCCTTTTCCTCTTTACACTCTTTACACATAATGCTTTTATCTACTAATATCAACTGATTTTACTTTTGTCAACACGGCAAGAATTTCTAAAGCCTCTTCTTCTCAGCTCTTCTCAACTGAAAATCATTTTATGTGCTTTATGTCATTGTTAATGCATTTCCAGAACCACTTGTATGTTTCTGGTATGCTTTTTTTGTTTTTGGGTGGGGTGGGGGGCTCAAAAAGTGTTTATTGCAGCTGCATGGGAACTTGCTAGCACTTGCCAGGAGTGTTGAATGTCAACTTTTGGTCTCAGCTACTGAGAATCAAAGATACACATTTCACAGTTTTGCATGTGTTTTTGAACTGTTCCCTAAGCACAGCACAGAGCCAGCGTAGACCATAATCACCACTGACACCAGCTGTAATAGGCTACACTGTCATGCAGCTATTTATCATGCATCTTGTATTCTGAGAAAGTAGCGTGATAAGATGGCTATAATTATGCCCACAATTAATTACATTAATAATTTGAATGGAATAATAATCAGAAGTTTCTCCAGGAAATGTTGCTAAATGTAACTTTGAGTAGAAGGAGATCAGGTGGGTTGGTGTTGCAACTGAAAACATTAACTTCATCATAAACATCCCGAAATAACTGTGTAAATGCACTAAAGAGAGGACCCTCTAATAGTAGACCAATGACGCAGCAGCCACACTTGTTGCGAAAAAGGCTGCAGGTTTGAATGTGTGCTCCACACTGTGTGGGAAAGGTGGTGAGAAAGTTCTATCTCCTTGCTCGTGGTGGATTAGGACCACATTTTAGGCTTTTATAACAGGTAAATTCGGCCTTAAATAAAATCTGTAACTATTCACCGACAGAAAATACCACTCGCTTAACATCCAGCAACAAACAGAACGATGACATATAGCTACACTGCAGTGAATCTTACTGCATGTTAATATCAGAACTCTGTGATATTGCCATGGAATATTACATGGACAAATACAAAACTGCATAGTAAGAAACTTAGACATGATTCAAGTTTCATTAGTAATTGGTTTTGTAATGGCTTGGAAAAATGGCTGTGGGAGGGTGTTGACATGATGAGAGAGAGGCTGCAGGAGCGAATGCTCTGTCATCAGGAGGTACTGAGAAAAGCTGATCTGAAACCAAATTACGTGTAAGTGCACAAAATAACACATGAAAGCAGCCCATGAACCGAAATAAGCACAAAATACCCCATACCCATCCCAATCAATCATGGTACAGCCGTTATTGACACACAGTACATTTCAAATTACTGATGACAAGACAGTAGATCATAATTAGACATGATAATTTTATAAAATGCATTTAAGGTTGCATTACAGTGCTCCCCCATAATGGAGACCCTGATCCAGTTCATCTTATCAATTGAATTTTTAATTTCTACTAGAAGAGTTGAATAAACTATTCATGCGTTCATACGAGCAAACACTACCCTAGACTTGCTCCGGCCAAGAACACAGTGGTTACACGAGGGCAGCTGGTATTAAATGATGAAGCAGGGCATTGCTAAGAAGGAGCATGTGTGCGCAGACATTTTAACTGGATAAATACAGGTTAGAGGTACTTTTTCCCCTGTCAGCATGCTGCCAATCCATTCCAGCTTTTACCACAAAAGTGGCTTTCTCATTCGAGACTTGTTTCAAGCCTGTGGCGAGCAGACACGTCTTTGTTTTTTACTGCCGTATCTTCAACGCCCAGCGCATGTACATGCTGTGTGCTTTAAAATATTTCTGCACAGGGCAATTAAAAACCTGCTTGTAAAACGCCATGCATGTTCTTCTAAAGTTAAAATGCTTACTTGTCAACTTTTCAGACATGGCACACTGAGTACTGTTGGTCCTTCCCAGTCCAACCTAAATGGAACAGAAGCAACTTTCACTCTGCTGTAGCTCTGCTGCTGTTTGCCTCAGAAATGACAATGCTGACAGCATCCATCTTGTAAAAGATGAAGTGCTCATCTGGACTGCTGGAAGAGATGGGGTCTAAGTAATATAAAAGCAGCTGAAGCAAAGCATCATGGCTGCTCAGCGGGTTAAGGAGCAAACCGTGTATCTGTGATGTTAAATTCATTAAAAAATAATGTGAAAAATGCAGCTGGAGCCAAGAATAAATCGTCTCCCGAGAGAGTGACTCTTACCCATGTTGCTGCCAAAAAGGAGTAATGGGTGGACAGGCACTAAGTAAGTACTCACCACTTTGAATTAAGGTAGAACATCACACTGAATCCAAAATTATAGTCTTGTGACTTTCATGCAGCTGTATAAAGATATGAAAACCAGCAGCTGTTTCAAACTAACATGTAAGATTTTTTTTTTTCAAATGTTTAAAGCTTGGTGTGGATGATGCCATTGTTTTAAGTAAATAAATACATTAATGCAGAGGCAGGAAGATCAGGACATGCCTGATTCTTTAATTATTTAGACAGAAAATAAAAGAACATGTCATGATTCTGTCCTTAAAAGAAGATGGAAAGTTGAACTTGTGTAGCAGGATGCAGCTGATTCAGAATCTGTAGATGAACAATAAATGTGCTCAAGCAGACATTCACACACACAGACACACACAGAACCTCTTATAACCTCTCACCCAGCTCGATTCCACCCACACACAGTTATACGGCAGCAGGCGTGATTAGGGCAGGATGTATGTGGCTAAGCCCAGCTGTGGTGAGAGAGCCAGTGGATGTGGCGTATCGGTCTCTCAGCCTGCTAAATGAAAACTAAATGAAAGGCTCTCAGTGTTGCGTAAGCGAGGCGCCGAGCAAGGTCCCAGGATAAGCTGATTACGTGGCAGACTCATATTCATTTCCACATCCCTTAAAGAGCCGAGCGGCATGGCTTAGTGAGCCCTGTGCCTCTCTGCCCTCACATCCAATCTGCTCAGCTCTTTTTTCTATATCTTCCTCTATTTCTTCTCTTCTTTTGACTGGTAGTGTGTGTGTGGTCAGTGTGTATCCATATGTGCTCTATGTGCTGCCAGCGATCTCCTCTCAAATGCCTTCCCCCCCTGACCGCAGGAGTCAAAGGCAAATGCTAAATCTGCTTTCGATAGCTGTGGTAACAAGACTACAAACGTGTTGGTGAAATACACACACACACACGGTTGTGCGTACGTTCATTCAGCACACGAACATACATTGCTTCCCACGACTTAGCCTAATGCAATGTACACACCAGGGCTTAGTGCTGTGAAGGTGAAAGTGACAGGACAGCTGGGGATGTTATCCAATTGTCAGAGTATGTCCTGTATGCTACTGGACGCGTGCTTGTGGGGTACAGTAGCCGCGCTGTCAGGAGGTCACAGTTGACATGACAGAGGAAGCGGTAGCAGTCCAGGAAAGTGCCAGAGCTCAAGGTGACTAGTAATGGTTGTTGTTTTTTTCCTCCTCATGAAGAGGAGAGATGGGAAGAAGGGCTGCGATGGTAGAGCGAGGTTGGAAATGATCTTCAACAGGTGGCAACCCTTCAACTGCTCCCTTTCCTCTCATTATTGGATACGTCTCCACCCGCGTGTGCTGTACACAGCACAGGGTCCGTTATTGTTCGGCTAATCCTTCGCTGAGGCCACAGCGTGTAAACGGAACAACTGCGCTCACCATCCACTCACGGTGAGTGGAAACGCTTCATGGTTTGCTTTTAATGTACAATGTATAGTTCAGGGACGACGTCTCCATTTGGAGCACAAAAGGAAAATTGTCTTTTTGAACATTTCGTCTTCCAACGTGAGCACCACATAAAACGTTCATATGCATATATTATACACTAGAAGTTGTACGTGTGTACAGTTTTGATGTACTTTGATTATTTCCAGTATCCAATCATGCTGATTCATACGTCTTAAACTACTACTTCTAGTACTTTTTACTCCACTACAGCTTAGTTACTACTTGCACGTTAAGATTTGAAATGCTAAAACACAGATGCATGCCCCGTGTACGTATTTTGTTGTTTGTTACCTGCCAGCCAGCCTATTACCCGAACAGTGACCGCAGTGTCACAGTAACTGCCCTCTATCCACACATACAGATTCACGTTCACCACAACCTCCTCTGTCGATTATCACGGCCCCGGCCTGGTTCTGTGCCATCTGTGTCCATAGCAACTGGACAAAATAAGTTACTTATTATAGGACATGGGCTCAGCTGGCAGGTGGTTTACGATGAGGTTTGTCATATCCTCTCCCAAACAGGTCGACGGCTCGTGAGGTACAGGAAGTCGACGGATCCATTTCAGGGAGAGGAAGTTGTCTTGTTCTATTTTAGAATTGTATTGGTTCCTGATGGTCCCTCAGTGGTAAGAATAACATTCTATACTTGAATCGGTATCGTTGAGTGGTTCTCGAAGAGTTTGCTGGCGGCTTATGGTGATTGTGTGCTGGTGAGAAGCCCAGAAATCAGAGATATGATGACAGCTGGCTAACAAACAGTACAAACAGCCATGGTGTCAGAAAAATCAAATCCAGCACGCACACGCACTATAAGCAAACATGAACATTGACAATACAAAGAGACAGGAGCCCAGTGTGGGAGCATGGCCATGCGTTCTCCTCTAAACAAGTGGTGTGACATGTGCTCAGGCCTTGGTGAAGAGTACAGTAGATTACTTGCCACACAAAATAATTCCTAGTTATTAGTGAAAAATGATTGTACTAAGTTGTAGAGTGTTTCAACATCTTATCACAAGCTGTAGAGATGCTTGTTTTTTGCAGAAATAGTTCATCTTCACAGTCTTGTCTGTGTGTAAGCGTGTAATTTGCTATATTTAGTTCACTTCTAGCTCACTTGCTAACATCTTGTCAATCAGCTGCGGTTTTATGCTACAACTGTTCATTTTGGACCTTGAAATGAGCTGGGTCGGCTGTTTTTCTCTGCCTCCTGATGCTAAGCTAAGATAATTGCTTCCTGGCTTTTGCTCAATACTTATCGGACAGACCTGTGAGACCTGGCAGCAATTTTCTCTTCTCACTCTGAGCAAGAAATCATTTCCCAAAATGCTGAGCTATTCATTCAGTGACTCTGGTCAGTATTTCACTGAAATTATCATCTTGAGTAAAAAAAAATCCCCAAATTATCCCTTATAGAATACAGAAGCCACATGTTTCGATATAGATTTGTTATTATAAAAAGTGAAATACATTGAATTTAGCACAAAAATACAAACAAATACTACTTACTAATATATGTTGTAACTGCCCTGTGTGGTCAATACATTTTTTTCAGTTGCTTCATAGTATAGTTATAAGCCAATATGAAAAAAGTTCTGGGTTAACAGGTTATAAAGTGTGACCACTAAAATGGAATAAAAACCATGTGTTAAACAACATATCCACATTTACAACCACATACTCCCTTTATTGATGACTTTTCAGCAGTTATTGAGTCAGTCAGCTGTAAAACATTAATTAATAATACTGTATTCATATTTCTCAATAAAGCCATTGTGAACTACAATGAACTCTTCATATGAGATCACTTTTCATGTCTCAAAAATACAGATGGAAATACAAATAGTGACCCCTCTGAGCACCCTTATTGCTTACTTTGCATGTTTTTATGTGTGCTTTGTTCTCACCACATCAACTGAGCGACACTTCAAATGGCTTCACAGACTCCAAGACAGTGAGGGACAGACGCGTGGGGGGGCTGACGGCAGCTGCGGGTGAAGATTGAGAGATAGCATTGCAGATCGTCAAATTCCTCTCCTCGCCCGCTCTGTCCTCCAAAGCACATCTGCGTGGAGGCCATCAGGGCTGGGACCTCAACAATGGAGGACATTCAGCAGTTCAGATAAACTCTGCTCCCGCCACCACCGCACCACCATCACCGCTGTTATCTCAACAAGCTCCCCCCGCACCTCCTCCTTCGCCTCCGTGCATCTGAGGCGCATTTTCTTCCCCCCGTCCTCCAGATCTCCCCGCCACCTCTGATTCAGTGTTGCCGCTCCCTCTCGAGCCTTGAGGAACTACTGCCTGCACTCCCCTTCACCGCAGTCACCACAGTCACCCCGTTATCACCCTGCTGTTAACCTGCACCATGAGGGCAATACCAGATGTGACTTATTGCATTCATTTCTTTCCTTAGAAAGAAAGGTGCACTGTGCAAAGAAAAGGCTTTGTTTCTTAGATAACTATACATAAAGCCACAATATATTTATCAAATCTAATAAAAGGATACATTTTGCATTACATGTTCATGTGTTGGGGTATGTTTTCAAAAATAAGATGCCAAAGAAAGAAGTCTCCTACAGACCTCCTGTTTATGTTAATCTGTTCCTCCAAATGTGCATCAGACCCCACACAAGAAAATCCAACCATCTACACTTGCGCATGCAGGCAACATGGAGCATTGAATTTATCACCTGTGAACAAATAGTCCATAACAGTGCTTTCAATATTTTGCAACTTCAGCTAAAATAAGTGAAACACTGTTATCTAGACTGACAGAGTGGCAGCTTATTTACCAACAACCAGCTCTTATAATGTACTCATCTGTCCCCTGCCCATCTATCGACCCCATTCAATTCTTTACTAGCCAACATTTATGACAGCTAACCCCATAATTTGTTGTTTTTTGTCAGCTGTACACACATTGAATCCATAGCTAAATGTTTATAAAACAGTACCAGGCTTTAGGACATGAGCATTGTGTTTGCTCTGTTCCATCGGAGCAATTAAAAGCAGCCAATCAGCAAGCTTGTAGCTTCATTACCAGAATGCTGGATTACATGCATCAGCGTCAAAACTGTAATGAGGCGAATCCTCTCCATAATGGGCACATTAATTTACCCCACCAGCACAACCCTACATCCCACCACGTCTCTCTGTTTGCAGTGATAAACCTGTCGAAATGGATGTAACTATCAGACTAAACCCCATCCACCTACTGGAATTAGAACTTAATCAGATGATGTTTCACATGGGTCACATGAAACTTTTTCTCCTGGGGTTGGATTTACTCAACCTTTGAATTAATGCAGCAGGGAAACAGACATAATCCTACCCACAATCCTGCCTATGGGTTAGCAACCACTTAATATTTAAGGGCGACTCAGTGCTGTGGCTGTGGGTTGTCGATGTTGACACACTGAACTGGATGCAGGTGTATAGATTCAAGAGTGTGTCATCAAAATGATGTGTGGCATCTTTAAAAGCAGTTGTACATATTTTGACAAACATCCACTACTTATTGTGTGATCAAAATGCTATACCTTGGTTACAATAACAAGTGAACCCCTTTCCATGATAACTGAGGAAACTGATTTAATCTTTAATTTAATCCTTTAATTTAATCTTGATGAAATTTGTTTTTTCACATCTAGCCAGCTGTAAAATCCCAAACATGAACCCCTTCCATCGGATGAAGAGCTGACCAATCTCTCTAGCTTTTATTGTTGCTTGGTTACAAAAGCACTTCCACATTCATTCAAACATCATTCCAGGCTCCTGAGTTCAAATACTGGTGGTTAGAGTTCAGCTTTAAATAATAAATAATCGAGTTGTCGGTGGCTGCCAGGATTAGATTCTCCTCCAGCCACCATTGAAAGAGTTGATATTGTAAAACCCGCCCCTTCTTTTTCTATTGGTCGGTGAGAGAGATTGACAAGCACAGAGGTGAGAACTCAAGAGTTTAACTATTTTTAACGTAAAACACAGCTAGAGGATAAAAGGTGTATGCTGGGGGAACTTTTGCGGTGAGGATGCTGAGCACTAACAATGTTGAACTTCATTTGTATAGAAAATAGCTGCCGATAGCGTAAAAACTGCCGCATGCAAACACGAGCCCTAATGATAAACCATATAAAAATAAAATAGACAAATTAGGCATTCATGATGTGAACAACGTCCTTATCTTTTACTTGTTCATCATGACATTTTGTCATTTGTTACTGAATGACAGATGGTGGATTGTAGAAACAGACACTTAAACATCAGTCTTATTTCTGTGGCAGGCCGAGAACAGACAAGTGAGACAGGCTTTCAAAAATCGAATATAAATCATTCGGATGCAGAGAACAGGGTCAGAACTGCTATGCAGCTAATGTGTCTTTGTGTACTCTATCTATGCTGCATGAAGGTGGGTGTACTGTGCCGAACAAAAAATTTTGTTTACCCTCTAATCATCAGGTATGTCGTTAACAGAAATACGCCATTTCCACCATCCTCAAATATGATTGTGGAAGTCAGGCACAGTCACATCCTTTATTAAGTGCCGGGTTGAGGGAAACGCACAGAAAGCTGCTGATCTCTGTTCATCATGTTAAGTTCAACTGAATGTTGTGTCACAACAAGTGATAGAGTTTAGCCATTAGTGCATAAACCTTTTTGTTTTTTTACTTCAAGCTTGACGTTCGCAGGATGAGGAGGCATTTAATCATTACTCCAAACAACACATTTGTTTGGTGCAGGTAAACACAGCAGCCTTTTCAACCAACTCTTCGACTGTGGCGAGAATAGGAGCAATGCAATTACTCCATTAGGCCCAGCTGGCTCACAAAGGCCATACCCTTGAACACGGGAATGGAGAATGCTGTTTCCCATTAGTGGTGCTGTCATCCCAGAGCCTATTATGCTGCTCCCATGACAACCTCAGGTTTATACTGCAAATTAAAATCTGGTTTATGGCACCAATCAAGAGGACTACATGTTTTTGTCCTGTTTAGACAGCAGTAAATATCATTCTGTGTCACGCACCAGGAATAAATTATACATGTTGTTTACATTACAGCCCTGGAGTTCGGAACAAACAAGCCAGCGCTATTAGATTAGAAGTGGCAGAATGCTAACTTGATAAAGAGAAACATTATGACCATCAGTGGCATGACTACAGTCCAACGACTTACAGTATTTTCTAGGGTACTTATCTGGCTCTGTAAAGCAATTTGTGACTCATGTCTGTGAAAAGTGCGATAAAAATGAATTGTACATAGTCTATATGAGTACATTTTTACTAAGCGACTTTTCTCACATCTCCCCACCCTCACACATTGATTGCAGTGCCACTGCCTTTGCATGTTTCCTTCTGCGGTTTACCTTAACTCAAAAAGTTGGTCTGATCTTGGTTGGAACTATTTTGTTTATGCTAGAGATGAAGGAAGACTGTGTAAATCCTCCCCAAGCCCTCCTGCCACAACAGAGCCACAATGACATTCTTCTCCACAGATATTCTCTTCAGGAAAAAAGAATCAAAGGAAACCTATAATGCAGGCTATTTTTATACAAGCAGGGCTGCCAAACAGTTTTAATCTACATTCACTGCAGCCTATGTATGGACTATGCAGCTCTGTTAAGGGAAAAAACATGCTCATGATGACATGGCTAACTGTTTGTCAGGGATTATGTTTGCATGTAGACATGCAAACATTCCCCAAATCAAAGTTTGTTATATTCTTCCTCTTGAGAAATAAGACGAAACTCCGTCCAATAGCTGTTGAGTTGTTTCAGTCTCTGTGTGGAATGAGAGAGAGACCACCTCAATCACTACCAGCAGATACTCAATAGTTGATAATCAGGATAATTTTTTTTTACTGAATTTCTAAAAAGAAAAGCTTCAAGAGTTGGGGAGGGGGCTGACACCATAAGTGCCAGGATTTGTGCCTGTTCAGTTATCCACGCATGCCTGACATCCGGTCAATCAAACCATATTTTTCAAAAGCTAAATATTTACATATTAGCACACTTCACAGGAGATAAAGTCAGCGTGTGAGTGCTTGTTAAAGTGCATTATATCTCAAACCAAAGCCAGACATGCGCGGCCCTGCTGTGTCGGAGCTGCTTCACCCTGAACACTCCTGGCAGGGGCCGTCATGTAATGACAGCACCTCTCTTAACCAGCTCGTAGATCTAACACTTCCCCTCCTCTTCCTCCCTTTAATCCTTTCATCCTCTCCTCTGCTCCGCTCATCTGACTCTGATCTACCTTGCTTATCTTATTCAGGGGGGTCGCTGAGCGATGGGGCCCTTTTGTGGGAAAGACGGATCTGAAGATAAAAGGCGAGTTTAAAATGCTGAGGCGCTGTCAAATAAACTGGGACGACGCCTCTCCCGTCCCATCAGGCGCTGTAACCTGCTTTCGTTTCAGCTGCAGGGTCAGATGAGCGAGCGACCACTGCCGAAGGTGTGACGTTTCTTTCCTAACGATCCTTGCAGTAATTCATATGGTTTAACTCTCTCCCTTGCTCTCGTTCACCCATCTGTGCTTCTTCTCTCGGCCTCTCCTCCTTTAATCAGCTCTTCAGTCTGCTTATTTAGAGTAAGTGATTGCTTGTAATGTGAGAGGCCAGGGCCCGGGCCCTCATTGAAAACCATAGATCTTCTCCTACTGCTATCGCTGGCTCTCTAGGTGTGAGTGATGATCTCCATATGCCCAGGCAAACTCTGTGTATTAGTCATGCCTGCATGCCATTATCACCATGTGTCAAGTGCACACCTGGTATGTGTGTGGGTCTGAATGCAAGCATGCTTACGTGTGCATGGTTGTGAGGGTGAGAGTGTTCACTTGTACGTGTGTGTGTGTGTTTTTTGTAGATGCGATGCTACTCAAGCTGGCGCCTCACCACATCACTGCCTCACCTTCTTAGCCATGTTAGCCTCTTTTTTTGCCACAGCTGCTCACAGGCTGTTTACACTGACCTTGCCTGCACCGCTCGACTCACCTGCCGCCGACAGGAACTGTATCTGTCTTAATGTCAAAACATATGCACATGCAAAAATAGTGGTGGCTGAGAGGTGGAGGATAACACATAACTCACATACATTTAAACTCTGCTGTATGTTTATCATGTATAACTTGTTCAAACTAAGTATGTACGTATGTATGTTCTCATACAACAGCCCTGCAAAAACCCTCATGAAGACTAAAATATTCCATATGTAAAATGAGGATGTAGGTCATGTTACTACATACTATCAACCACATTGACCTAGTAGATTTCTTGAGTGCAGGATTATTGCAGGGCTGTTGTATTTAAGTGTATTTTTTCAGACTGAAGCTAATATATACCCCATAACTTTCAATGCTGTTTCTGTGATGCTGCGCCAAAATCCGACTTACAACTATAAAGCCCCCGTGGGCTGGGTAAAAATTTTGCATCTTGCATCTTCAAAAGAGAACGACTGGCTGTCGTTAGCCGAGATTCGTGTCTGTGAAAATACTTTGATCGTTCCTGTGCTCCTGCAGTCCACTTTACTCTCCATCTGTGTTGCAAACACTCATTTGTCATTTTGTATCACACACGACTTTTTCCAAGTTGTGTACCTGTGTGTGTGTGTGTGTGTGTGTATGTGTGTGTGTGTCTCCTGCACTTTCCCAGCTCATTAATTGGGAAGACTTAGAACTCAAATCCAGCTCATTTGTTTGTCCTAATTTCTAATATTAGTAATTTACTGCTCAGCATGCCTCTCACACAGCTACTTACTAAATAATAGAAAAAGAGATTCAAAACCCTGTAGACAGATCTCTGCTACAATCTGCTACATCATGTATAAAAGGATTGTATGTATGCGTGTATGAATTAACATATTGTGACACTGTATTGACACAGGCATGCAGGATTTATGCTGGTATTTTGTCAAGAATGTATTACTAAATTTAATAATCAGATTTTCAAAATGTAATTAAGGGGGTTTTGTATTAACAAGGTTAGGGTTATGTATCTGGTAACATGTTTTTACATGCTGCAGAACATCGATTTTAATTTGCTGATGTTAAACATATTCTTGAGCAAAAATAGCATAATAACATGATACTTTATTGTAGGAGTGGGAAACAAAACATTATTCATTTACTTTCTTAAAGTTACAACACAGTGCCCTGGCAGGGATTCAGCATCCTGCTCCGTGATACTTAAAACAGGGAGGTCCAGTACTTCTAAATCACAACATAAACCCTGTGCCCCTGTTATATCACTTATTACAAACAGTCGTGGAGCTTTCTCTCTCTTGCTCTACTACTGCAGATGGATGTGACTGGCCATGGCTGTAAGCACTCTGTGAGATACTTAGAGGCAGCTGAATTGAGTTTTTGACTTGTAACCCAGCGCTGTCAGAGGATTTCAGCTGTACCAAGAGCAGCACTGTCACTTTGTCCTGTCTAAACAGTGTGTGTGTATGTGAGAGAGAGAGAGGGTTAGTGTTCGTTGCTGTCAAAGGCCAAACCGTTTCTCTCTCAGAGCTTTATACCCCTTGCTCCTTCAGACATCACAGGCCTCACGCCCACGGCTGCGGCTCTATTTTGTCAGACGCTCCCAACAAGTAACGCCAGAGTGGCAGTCTCCACACCGATGCTCGAAATATACAAAACTTCTACGAAGGTGGACCAGCTGGAGAAGGGGAGATGTAGAATGGAGCAGAGAAGAAAAATGGGCGGGAAAGCGACGGAGATGCAAGCATGGAATATAACACAAAAAGAAGGCGTCAGGATACAGGCTCACAAACTTGAAGAGAATCGCATGAATTCTCCTTGCCAATATTTCACATAGCTACCTGGCTGAAGCCATTCAAGATACTCAATTTCGTTGCAGCAGCATGGCTTTACATTAATGTCTAGCCTTTTTTCAGTGTGTGGTACATTTTTATTTAAAGACTTTTACACACACTGCAGCACACACATACTCATGTGGACATATGCAGGCAGTTTAAAAAACTGGGTTGAGTATGTTCAGGTTATAAAAACCAGAGTATGTGTTTGGTGGAAGGCCAACGAGCGGATGGTTATGGGATCAATCAGAGCACTGAATGGCATCTACAGCTAATAAGCAGTCAAACACATGCACACGTATGCACACAAAAACACACACATACATGTCTGCATGCATGCACGCGCACACACACACTCACACAGAAATGTGAAACTTTAGCCAGCTCTCACCACCACACCCTGAGAATGTGCAGCACTACACTCCCTGCCAGAGACCGCTTTTAATGAGTCTGCGAGGGACCACTAGCTAAAGAAAGTCTACCTAGGGACAACACAAACGCACTCACACAAGCAAACATTTCATTAAGGCTATACATATTTCCTTCAACGGATAATTACTTGCGTCTGCATGCACATCACTATAGAAACGCTTGTGCGCAGAAGTACTGCAAAGTATTTCGCTGCAGAATTCATGCAGCAGGTGAGTACAAAGTGTAATACTATCATCCCAAAGCTAAACCATCCACAGACACACACACACATGCGTTAGATTGGGCCATTAAATAAGCATTTTTGTGCAAGGAATGCATTAATAGGTCTTTGTGAGCGAGAGACTCTGGTTCCAGTTGCATGTCTGTGTTTATATCTTTAAAGTCCAGCAAGGGACATGTTTATGTATTGCACATGTTCTGTTTATGTCTGTGCATTTGTTAGTACACTATGTGAAAGTGGAGATGTGATCTCAGCCATAAAGAAGCTGGTCACCACCTCAAGGTCAATTTAAAGGGCCAGTTCACCCAAACTACTTTCTACAGCAGACACAGTCCTTGGGAAAACAGATTGATGAGTGTGACACAGCTGTGTCTCACCTCCATACTACACACAGATTCTTATTAGTCTGCTGTATGTTAACCCTGAGAAAGTGATGGTATAATGAATACACACAACAGTCGATATGTTTTTGTATAATATTCCCATGCAATGCGATTCACAAAAGAAATGGAGAAGCTCACAGCTTTAACAAGTATTTGACTAAAATGACAATGAAGTTGACAATTGGAGTTCATGCTCAAGAAATAGGCTGCTGTCGCTACAGCCGAGCCACACATAGCTTTCACTAATTAAAACGGTTCACAAATACTCAATACAAATGGAGCAAATACACTAAACAGGAAGGAGAGGAGCAAAAAAGAATGAAAAAGAACTTATTTTAGGTGTAAGCTTTTACATTAGACCTAAGTATTACTTAGGTCTAATATGCCTACAATAAGTCAATCAATAAATCAGTAAGTTCACTAGAATTCACCGACAGCCACAAGTGGTCACCTGTAAAACTGCTGCTTCCTCACAGGTACAGTGCTATTAACTTTGCAGACCCCTACATCACACCAACTCTACCTTATTTCAGCTCGCTCTCTCTCTCTCTCTCTACATCTTAACATTCTTGTTTCCTTGTACAGTAAATCACCTGACATTAATTCCTCCTCCTGCTGTCTTTCTCTTTCTCTTTGTCTTCATCCTGGTATTTTAAATTCCAGCCCCTGAAGTCATTCTAGGCTCGGGCACTCAGCCAGCGCAGTGAGCAGTGTTTAAATGTGTCTGCTCTCTTCCTGAAGAAGCTGTCTTCTGGATCTGCCCTATAGGCAGATGGAGAGAGACACAGAGAGAGCTAGAGAGCGCAATCAACAGTACAGGAAGGTTTTTTCGGTGGGGGGGGGGCATAACAAATGACAGTGAGTCAGGAAATGGCTTTGTATATGGCCGGCATTATTCATAAACTACTTAAATTGAATGTGAATATTCATATACCTGTGACTAAAGCTGTAGCTTGGGAGCCTTTAAGAGGTCGTGAATGTACATGTGGGGGAAGAAGCTTTGGAGATATACTGGAATAAACAAAGCATTACTACAAAACTGCTTCAAGTGCATGCATTTTCATGAGATGGTTATAGATAAACCGCCACTTAACTTGTGGATAGATTCATGGGCATTCATACTCATGCATAGAGAGTGGCTAGACCTAAGCGAGATAAAACCTTTTCAATATGCATACAGTGTAAAAGAGTAGGATTGCAGCACATATGGCAAAAAAACCAAAAAACAAATGGGCTAATAACTTTCCAGTCACAACTGCTGCTTCCCCAAAGGATTTTATAACAGAGCGAGAGGGTCCAGGCAGCCACGGAAAACCTAAACCAATCTATAAATTAGCTTGCAGGTCTTGTGGTCAGCTAAGCGAAGGGGGTTGGGGGTGGGGCGGGGGCTGATGGCAATCATTTCTGCCAATAAGTCTCAAGTCCAACAGGCTCTCTGCTGGGTAACTGTTTGGGGGGGTTCACCGCATCCCTCTCTCATTTCCTTGTACTTTTTGTCATATTTTTTTTCCTTCCTCTGTATTCAGTATTGTAGCTTTTGGATCTGTGCTGCTGTGGTTCATACAATACATGATATTTATCATGCTATGGTCTCTACGTCTCCGTTGCTGTCTCACCGTCTCTCTCTCTCTACACTGCCTTGATGGATGGGCAGCCCACTGTAACCCGATCCCAGTCTCCTCCCTACATACCTGAATAATAACGTGCATGTGGAGGAAATGTAGACAGGTCACAAGGGCTGTGACCTCGCTGTCTGTCCAGGGTTGTGACCTCTCTGTGACTTCAACCTAAAATCTAAACATAACTCGTGGTGGCGCCTTGGGAAAAAAGAAAAGAGGTTACTGGATTTCTTCTTCAAACAGTGAAGATGAGCGTCTGTCGTAGGTGGTATTTTTAGCCATAGTGCCCCAAAATAACTTACAAATCATTGCAACATGGAAGTTGGGCCTGACTACAAAAGCTGTTTGTGGCAACATCCTGAAATTTTTATGATGCAAAAAAATATTTTTCTCTTTGAAGAAAATAGTCTTAAAACATTTGATCATTTCTTCCCTCAGCAAGTGAGGCTGAGGGATTTTTCGTCATATTATATCATTGTGCTGACAATGACGCCTTTAACTCAATTACCCTCAAACAACCCCTTCTTTATTGACTGACTAATGACTCACTTATGCCTATTAGTTCCTCCTATGCTGTGACTAATGATGACCCAGGCTCCCAGTGTCTCCCTGGCTCCAGCCAGGTTGAACTCTGACCTCTGTGACATCATGGTTGATAATGTGTCAGTTCCAGCTGCTGGTTTAGATATTTATTACTAATTACCTGAATTGGTTATGGGCCCCATTTGATCATGTGAGATGAGGACTACGACAGAGCACTGCATTACTGAGCCTCTGTCAAGTCCTTTCAAACAGTGGATGATAGGGCGAGCTTTATCTCAGCCAGTATTGATTTATTTTAAGCACAAAGACCCTAAACCTTAGACAATTAGCTTTAACTGTGTAACACAACTACCCAGTGGATCTAGACTAAGCCCTATAGTCACTCTCTGTTTAGCTCTGTTTTGGTCTCCCCTCACTCTTGAGGGAAATATCTGAATCTGCATCTACTTAATGCTCCACTACCAAAACAATGTGCTGGTGATGCGAAAACACTGCTTAAAGCTGACAGGAGATAATTTTCTGTTGGGTCAATAAGCCTTCTTAAACTGTGGTGTCCGACCTATGACCACAGCCTTCTGTGCGTCACACTGCAGTAAAAATGTAAAGCTAGATGCCATCTACATTTTCCAATTCAAAGTTCACAGTAACCTGGAAACACGAACCAGCTCTCACCTCTTCCTGGAACCACAAAGCTCCGACAACCCTCGCAGCCTTTTTCTCCGTAACTTTCCATTTCCATTTTTACTGGAATATTCATTGAAGTAATTGTCCACAACTGTCAAATTCAATTGATTCAATTTACAAGGACGTATTGGAGCACAAAATAAAAACTGTGAAAACCATCATCGTTACCAGTTTTTTACTCAACATTTATTCTTTCTTACCCCGGCTATTTAATAACTGTGACGGTTTTATTACCTTTCCTGCACTGTAATAGGCCTCTCATTGCTGAGAAGCCGTGTGGCCTTGGGCTACTGGGGATGGTGGGCCGCTTTAAAGATGGATCTGCTCGACGTGCACTGTTAATACAATCTTCTAATGTGCATCTGTGTAAATGTCACCAAGGCCTGGAGCTACATTGTATGTTTTCAGTCTCAGTTTGCACCTACAGGTAGGAACTGACATCACTAGGAGTAATTAAAAACTATATTTCTGCAGTATATATATGTTGTGCTACCTAAGGGTTGCAAATTTAATAGCATTATCAAAAAATAGCTGGTATGTGATTTATTGGCAAATGCATCAAAGATGTCCACTCATCTCTTTGTTCTCTCTCATGACATAATTGTTTTCACATTCTCATATACTGTGCCTCAAGCAGTTTGCTATCCTAAAAAATAAAAACACAGAGGAGAACGGGGGTAAACGTGCTGTTGACCTTGGCAAACAGCATGACATTTGGGGTAGCCTTCACAAATAAAGTATGTAAACTCTTGATCGATCAGTGCTGTGCAGTGAAGCAGACAGGCAGAGAATAGATCAGTGACATGCTCTAAATAAAACACAGGGACAACTTTGGTCCTTGCTGCAGCTTTCACCATTCTTTGCAGGGTTTTGTCAGCGCTGGGACACAGCAGGTCCACTGTCAACAGTCACTTATGTCCACTCATGGCTTCAGGCAAAATATCTTTTTTCTCTTTTACTGCACCTCAGTTCGATTATGGTATAATTTTGCCACTGGTGCCTATATCTTCTGTTTTACTGAGAGCCATATTTCTACAATGAATGTGTGTTTCATGGGAATCCAATAGACAATAAAGAGTGCTGAATATGAAACTGTACAGTCCCGGCACTGGGGTCTCTTGGTATAAAATAAAAAGGCAGATGCAGCCAAGTGTGCACTCGGTGCCTCACGCAATGTCAAATGTTGGGACATGCTGCCACTGTCCCCTGAGACAACAGACAGCCAGTGCAGTGCAGGCCAACAGGTCAGAGTACATTTTGTGTGTGTGCGGGTGAATGAGTAGACACTTTTTTGTGTGTGAGGTCACTTGAGTTTGGGTGTGTGTGCAGAAAAAAAAAGTTTCCGTTTCTACTCAAATGCTTTACAGGCGTGTAGACAAAATTGTACATACACATTTTACATCAAAATATGACATCGAAAATGTAGACTCTACATCCTCGATGTAGACTGATGCGTGTGTATATTGTAGATTAAGCAGCACACACAACACAGGAAAATAGACTTAAAATGTAAAAGAAAAAAATGTTTCGGGTTTTATTTACTGACATACAGTTGAGTTAAATGTAAGCAGCTGAATGGATTAAACATTCAGTCAGACGTAAAGTGGACGAATGGAAAACGTGGTTGAAAGGTGGCACCATCAGTGTGATACGTAACAGCCCCTACAGGGATGGTTTGACATTTTAGGACACGCAATTATTTGCTTTCTCTTTTAAGAGTAAGATGAAAAGATCAGCACTGCTATCATGCATGTGGGTTAAGTGCTGAGCTGGAATCAGGATGTAGCTCATCAGTCCACAAACAATGCACCTACTTTCACTAATATGTTTAATCTGCACACAAATACAGTAACGGTGTTGTCAGAGGGAGGTTACCAGGCAACCAGTGACTCTGTACAATACTTGTAACAAAGACATTATGAACTTAAAGAGCTTCTGCAACCCCTTTCCCAAACTGACAATGCCGAAAGCTCGCCCACGTGTACCATTACCAACCACTTTTTGTGTGCACACAGCAAATGTCTCAAAGGAGAATTTGCACAATAGATTTCGTCTCGCACCTCTCTGCGCTCTGCCTCCAAGCGGGGCCTTTCAGAACAGGAATAAATATTTTAGCTTTTTGGTTGTGGTGAGATGATACCTTGTTAGTTTCGAGCATGCCTTCGCCTCGACTCAGCAAGAATGCACATTTCTCAAAATGCCGATGTTGCTTTTAATGTTGGAGCAAGATGGGTTGCCCAACGCGGGTTTCTTAAAAATATAATAGAAACGCTTCATCCTTGGCAGTTCATGATGGTAAAGTATTAACACCAAACATCCTAAGAACATATTTCTCCACGCATAAAAAGTATATATAAGGAAGTTACTCTATTAGCTTATTATGTTTGCTCCCAATATACATGAGATATTGTCCATAATGTAGTTCCCAGCAGCTAGTATAAGGATATTAAGAGTGATGTTTAAATCAAGTACATTTTGTGGGTGGTTGTACTCAGATCATTGTTTTTTCAAGGCTGTCCTGATGTCAAACTGAATAACGGAATCCTCTTTGATCTGGGTTCTCTGAAGCAGCCCATATGGCTTAATATTCAGAGGGTCTATTTACCTTTCTAAGTGAGGTGAAAAATGTCCTCATTAGTAGCAGAGGATTGTTTTGCCTCTGAGCCGTCTGCACGGCTGCTGGTTGGTCGTGCGTCCACCCAAAGCAGGACTTGATGGTGGTACATTTTCCAGCGTCGGTAATCTGAATATCAGACGCTAACATTGTGCAAGTAGCGGCAGGAAAGCAGCTCATATGCTGTGAGAGAGAAGGGGGAGTTTGTGTGTGAGCGCTCGTGTACATACATGTGTGCGTGCTTGTCTGACATGCGTATCGTGTCCCACAGCAGCTGAGGGGAGGAGAGATTCGCTGGGTTGAATTTCACCAGTTGAACTTTGCCGTCTACTGTGTTTTGGTGTGTGAGGTAAATCGCACAGTGTGGCGACTGGTATCAGGAAGGTGACACTTCAAGCAGCACCGTGGGCCATGAGGGAGAGCGCTGTATATTGTTATTTTGTATGCTTCCTTATTATGAACACAAAAATCGTTGCCATCTTATGTACGCTCTGTAATTCCTTCTGAAGAGGCGCAGAACCTCCTGTCTAATCTTCAAGACCCACAAGTCATCGTCTTACTGGCTCACTACAAGGCAGCTTTTTGTTATCTGATTTTTTTTTCTCCTTCTCAGAGTGTTGCAATGAGAAGCTTAATGCGTCTTATTTTGATTAAAGTGCATTTATATTTATATTAGTGGGGCACAGAGAGAAAGGGAGAAACTGAATCTCAATATGAAGACACCCCCCCATCTGATTTGTGTGCTACAGCTGCATGCCACAGTGGGATGTAGGCTTATTGCGGTGGAGGGTGTTAGGTTTATGAGTTCACGTCATGGAGGTATTGTCCTCAAGTCACAACCGGCTTTTGTGTCTCGTTAAGCCGACACGAGGTGGTCTTCAAAGGTTGTGTGTCGAGTCTGAGCTCAAAAACCTTCAATTTCAGACATGAAAAGTGACACGGCCCTTTAAATGGTGAGCATGTTTCATAACCCGAGGTGTCATTAATCCCTCAGGTGTACTGTAAAATGGAGTGCTCCCCAGTTAAGCTGGATTTATGATCAAACACTGTGTAATACTGTCACCATTAGAAAAATAAAAATGCATTTTGTGATCCGACACCAGTAAAGTTTCTGCAGGTTCAGGCGTAATAAAAAGAACTAGGTTAGGGAAAGGTCATGATTGGGTTAAGATAAGTCCTGTGCACAGTTAAGGTTAGGGGATGCTCATTGCCATGTTCAGAGTAATAAACAGTTGGTTCAGATTATGAATGTGGTCATGGTTAAAAGAACTGAGGGTTGGTCAGAAACAGGGAAACTAACAGCGATCTCCTTTGTCATAGTCGTATGTTTCCTTGACTTATGCATCCACCCTGACCTCCTACATCTGCAGACACTGTGGCTCTACAACAACAGTTATCAGTTTTCTCCCAGTGGACCAATACAGGGCTCTGTCATACATCAAAACATGTCCAAACCTCCATGCAAACTTCTTACACAACCCAAATCTTCCAACAAATCTCGAAATTCATTATTTCAGGTGAAGCTTCAAAGCTTTTGAGAGGCAATAGAGCAACATGGAGGTGATTTACTGAGCTCTGCTGTAGAGAAACTGTGAGTAACTGAAACCTACCAGACATATGGGTCAACAGTGAAGAAGCAGATTATGCTGCTGGTTCGCTCAGCACTGCTTTTTAGAGCCATATTTCAAGCCTAGAACAGGTATTTGATACCAAAATCCTACACAGTAGCAGTGAAGTGTAACACTTGAAAAACTTGATAAACACATTCGTCACTGACAGCTGTGATGCCTTTTTGTACCTGGGCCATTTAAAAAAAACAAAAACAACTCTGGTTCAGTTTGTAACAGGTTTCTAATCTGGCCATTTAAGATCTGAGGGGTTGTGGAAGTGTGCACATAGAGATTTAAGATATTGTTTGAGTTAGAGTTTTGTCTGCGTGTCCATGCAAGTGTGCTGCCTCAGTACAGCGGCTGTGAAAGGAAGGATGTCTGCTACAGTGGACCCATCATAAGAAAAAAGCAGAACTCCAGACACAACATGTCTAGTCTCAGCAGCCTGACACAAGCCAGTACACACTGAGGCACAGGTGTGTGTGTGTCTGCGACTGTCAACTCGAGTCTGTACTGTCACTGTGTTTGTGTGTGCATGTGCGCGCTTGAAATGGGACTTTATTACAGCCCCCTGGGTACTTATTGGCTTCCTTTGTCTGATTCCACAGACCCCATGGGTGCTCACAGGCTTTAGAGTTTAACTTGACTGTGTCCTGCACACACAGACAAGCACGCACGCACACACACACACACACACACACACACACACACACTTGTCTGATACTGCTGTACAGATCTGCCATCCACCTCCTCCAACACCAGAAAAAAAGGATCCCCTCCCAATCCATTCGATCCGTGTCTGACTTCGTCGAAATGACCTGCAGCCACTCAAACACGCCCTTCTGTCACATCCAATTTCCTGCTTGCTTACAGATACAATGCAGACAAGAAGAAGTGCAATATTAAAAAAACAACCCACTTACAAAATACTGGGAGTGCAAGCAACTGGCGCAATATTACATCGTGTGTTCACAGATGACTTTTTAACGAAGTGAAATTTTGTCATGCAAAAGGATGCTTGCATGAGCACTGGGTTCTAGACAGTCAGTACAAAGCGCAATAATGTCATTGTTTTCATCTGAAAACACCTTTGCATATAAAACTCATGAGTTCTTGAAAGTTACACTTGTTTGCATCCACAACGAAAGCTCAAATGCAAATTAGCAAGCACATGCAAATTCTCAGGGGGAGGACATCAGTACAAGCCAGTGGGTACAGGGTGTAAGCACACAGGTGACGACCCCAAAAACTGACTAACTGAAGGCACAAGGTACGCGAGGACTAAGGCAGTATGGCTTCAGAAAGGCTGAACTCCAGAAAGAGCTCTCAGTATTTTTCCCCCAAGTTATTTATATGATAATAATATTTTCATATAAAATTTATACAGAATATAAAGCCACATTACCTAGCTCAACCATATCACTTCTCTCGGGCGAGCAGGTTTGTGAGTGTTATGTTACTGTGCATTATGCTACATTAAAAACCCTGCATCTACATATTCACAACAGCTGTAGCCATGTCCACGAGGAGGTCGTAAGGAGGTCAACGGTTTTGTTGGCACAGCAACGACAGTGGGCACAGAGGGATGAGAAAGAAACACCGCCACTGCAAAACAACCCAGTCACTGTGTACCTGCTGGTTGGCTAAAAACTTCATTGTTGTTAGAATTAAAGGAGCTGTTCTGATAGCGTTTGGTAAATCTGTGTGCCACACTGGTTGTGTAAGCCAGATCCACATATATGCTCTGCATGATAATCCCTGCAGTCAAAAATGCTGAGTTCAAGAGCAGTCTCCAGTATCACGGTGTTCCTTTTCTGTTTGCAGCAAGTGAACAGTGGTAAACAGGTCTACAAGGAACCAAAGCAGCTTTTAGGCTTTTACATACACACAGGCATTAGTGCACTTCAGTGAGTGTACAGGGTAATTGTTTTACCGTTTCATTGCTTGTGTTTAATAAAGTATATGTTGGTGTATGTTGATATCTCAACATGTTGACACCTCAGAGGCACTGGAAAACAAAACCTCAGGAGCAGGACTGATGTTGCAACAGGTTTCAACAGGTAATCAGTCCAAAATTTCAGCCAGCTCAGGGAGCAGCTCCACAAGTCAGGGTGGGATGACGAGGCACACTGACACATGCTGACCTCTCGCTGCTCTTCACTGGATGCTTTTTGTCAGTTTGTAAAGAAGCTCAATCACGGGAGACACCAACACAGTCTGCTGTGTGTGTGTGTGTGTGTGTGTGGGAAGGGGGGGTAGATTGAACTGTGCTGTAAATTCAGGTTACTGGCTACAAGCATGAGGGATCAAAAGCAAGTAATTTCAGTTTATTCCTTTTTGAGTTGCCATAAAACTGCACACACAACTCTGCAGAGCTGGTTTTACACAGTATCTGTCTCTTTAAACGTTAGGAGGTAAATTCGCGGTGATTGACAGTCGCTTGCAATGCTTATATAATAGAGAATTGAGACGCTGGTGTCTGGCATTTTCCGCACCAGGCTGACCGAGCCGGTATATTGGATTTCTAAGCTTTTTATTCTGTCTGAAAAAAGCCACTGGTGAGAACAGATGGAAAGGGAGAGGAAGAAGAGAGCAGCAAAAAAAGGAAACTGCAGTCATATTTTGAGAGGCGTGGTGATCTAATAAGTGGTGAATAGGTGTAATAAATCAGCATAAGCAGGGTTTCATGCAGGTAAGATGTGAGTGGCTCAGCTGCTGGGCCTGCACACTGAGGACTGAGTTTGGTTTAGCAGGTGCACCAAAGACACAAGCAGAGGGCTAAATAATAGTGAAAAGTGTTTTTCTTTTCTTTTTTTGGAGAGCATAGCTAAAATTCATAAAAGGAATCCAATTATGTTATCAGTGTTGTATAACGCACACGACAGCATTCCTTTGACAGGTGGGTAATCTCATGAAAAGTGTTTTGACAGTCCGTCAAACCACAAACGCCGGCTGGAGTCTAATCCCTTTGGCTTCATTTTGAATGTCATTCTGTTTTGATTTTAATCTGTTATATGAAAGCCCCCACCGCGGACGCCATCACACGCACGCATACACAAATGTAAAAGCACCCCCTCATTCAAACACACACGAAACACTCATGTCCCCCTAGTGCTCTGCCTGTGTCTTCCTCTCCCTCCTACCAAGCATCTATTTCCAGTTAGTTTTTTGCCTGGCAAGGCCACAGCATGATCTATTCTCAGCATTTGTCCATCTCCTACAGGAGTAATCATCTCAGCGCTGTAGCTCTGCTGTCAGATGAACGATAGAGGCAGTAACAAGAAAGCTCCACAGAGGCTTCATTATCCTACACCTGAAGAAGAAGCATTTTACCTCCACTGCTTCAGGCTTTTTTATTTTTGCAATTTTATATTTGGGGGAAAATGGGCAAAGATATCTCTGATTATGTTCAAATCTAAAAACTGAACCATAACAACCCTGGCTTCTCAGATGGAGGTTGAATGGCCAGTTTCTCTTGGATAAAAATCTTTAAATCACCAAGAATAAAGCAGGATTGCAAAACAAACCGAACACTGCTCTCCTGTAGGGGCTCAAAAAATCGATTTTTTTAATACCCAAAGTCGGTGTCTAAAAAGCATGTCAGTCCTCTCTTTTTCTCAAATTTCAAACCCTTAAACCTTCCTTGCCACATTGAACTCATTGGCATTACTCTCATGAAAGTTAACACGACTCCCTAATGATGCTAATCTCTGAGCGGATATATACCATCACACCTTTGTGTATTTTTCATGTTCTTGACAGATTGAACTAACACTAACACAAGATTTTAGCTTTCAAAGTGGAGGCCAGGCACATTGTCAACTTTAAATGCATACAGATCATATATATGATGTGGCAACATTAATGAGGAGCAGCGCCAGCCAGCATCTTCACCTGTGCATCATCGTAAACTAATTTAATGCAACCAGAGAATTTTGGGCCTTATTGCTGAAATAATGACTTCAAAATTATTGGCTAACAGAAGAGTGGCAGATTAATGATTCATTGCTTCAGCTTTGCTTGAATTTGACATGTCACATTTGGCTGACACCCAGTCCACTTAGCCGTGCCTTTTGTTACACTCACAAGTGCCCCCCCCACACACACACACACAACCGCATTAAGGAAACATGTTTCCCAGAGGTGAGAAGGTATGAATGAATATGATACACATCTACTGTAAGATTAATACCATTTTAACTGATGTGATGATGACACAATATAGATCAGGATAATGACTCTACAGAACAATGTGGAATTGTTCCAAGTAAAATAACACATTGTGCACAAACATATCATAGAGATTAATTATGCAACAATTATACACACACCCAGCCAACTAAGGTATATCTCATATTACACTGTTGCCTCATTTACTGCAGCCTCTCAGTCGCAGGGGTCTTTGATTATTAACATCTTAGCACAGTGTAATTAGAAAAACCATCAGAAGAATAAAGACAGTTCTTCCTTGTCTGTCTGTTCCCATAAGGCTCGTTCTCTATCACACACAGACACCACGCCACCCACTCTTGCATTTTAAGCATGGCCTCTGTGAGGCTTTAAATAGCCCTCTCTTTCACTGGTCCATCACTTAAGGATACAATGTGCATGAGGTCCAGTGAGCACGCTGAATGATGGCATATCTGCCTGTGTTTCTCCTTCCTCTGCCAGAGTTTGAAGTGGCTTTCCTCCTGGGCCATGTCTGTGTCTTCTCTGTTGTGGCCAAGGTAGATTAATCATTAATCAGTCCTCCCTCCATCCCAGCCCATCTGTGTGGGCTCGTCCTCAACCGAAGGGACCCACCATCCCTCCATTCTTTCACTCTTTGTTTTTGTTTCACGCCAGGAACAATGTTTTTAATCCTTTTTGGATTGTGTATGTTTTGAATCAAGGACAAAAAAATAAAATAAATGAACGAATAAATACATAAAATCCATTCACTTCACACTAGAGAATAAATTCAGGATGCTATCTATTTTACTGTAATCTAGTTAAAAACATTTGACATTTGTGCAAGTGTTTACCTCACAGTGTGATTAATAAAAACTCTTAAGCTTGGATTTACTGCTACAAAGTCTAATAATCCAATTATCCCAGCCAGCAATGCGTGCATATCTGCCCCCCCCCCCGCACTTATATTTTATTTCGACTCTAGTAAGCCTCTATTTTAAAATCTGTTCCGTAGTAAGTTGACATTAAATGCATTTAAATCACAATGAGCATTTTCCAGTTGTTGGCAATGATATAATTTATCTTATACAGTTCATATTAAAAGCTATAGCTCTTGTGAGACATAGAACAATAGAATCACAGTCTAATCAGCGCTTTAATTACAGTATTTCGTCAACGTGTCGTTTTCTGGTTTCACTTATAAACCACGTGGTGTTTGCAGATTGTGGGAACTGAGGACTGCAGCCCCACGGCTGCTTTTCCCATTCTCATCTCTCTGTTGACCTCATTTCCTTCAGCCCTCGCCCCTTGACACTTTGTGTCTGCTTTTTGTGCTCTTCCGGTATCCTCTCTGGTGTTCGCTTGTTATACCTAATTTTCTGTCTTTTACTCACTGCTGTTTCTACCTGTCTTTCTCAGCTCCTCCCTTTGCTTTGACCTGATAGCAACCCACCTGAACTCCCCAGATCTCTTCTGTCTGCCAAAGCAAAATACTCAGTCACAGAGCAAATTCATCAGACTAAAAACTAAATATAAAAGTACCATTTAATGGGGTACTATCTGCTTAACCAAGCATGACAAATGAATTTTGACTGAAATATGAAGCACATGCCTTTGACTAAACAAGAGCTGACATGAAAATTGAGTCTTTCCAAGTATGAATTAACCTACTTTATTTTCTTAAGGTAATCTCTGTTGCCAGAACTTTTATTTGCTTTTATTGAGGGGCAACCGCACTGTAAGTAGCTGCAAATGTGTAGTAGTAAGTTATTTAATATTAAACTTCTGACCTCGCAGAAGAGCATGCACTGTGTGTGTGTGTGTGTGTGTGTGGGGCCCTTCTTTAGATATTTAAACGACTTTTTCAAAAGCAAGCGGTTCATCAGCGGGTCAACCTCAAAGAGACATTGGGTGATTTATGGTGTCTGCAGGAGGGTGGAGGACGAAAGAGGAAGGGATGAGGGAGGGGAGAGAAGCAGGAGGAAGAAGGTGGTGGTGGTCGGAGGGGGGGGGTCTAACACCCTATCCAGAACGGGATGTTTTGGCAGCCTGCATATTTGGTGCCCCTGCCGTGACAAACTGCGTTGACACTGTGGATCACAAAAAATGGGCCAAGGTGCTTTCAGGAACATGGAAGTGAGAAAAAACACAAAGATTTCACAGAGGCTGCATCCCACCCCTTTCTCTCCAGACATGTATTTCTTAACACCATGTGAGCGACTGACTTAAAACCTACCACGATACAAAGCCATGGCACACTTGCTTTCAATTGCCTATTGGATGGTATTGCAATAATAGCCATGACTGACCAGTCAGGTTCACCCCCCCAACCCACTGTGCTCCCCTCTTGCATTTCTTCCTTTCATCTTGGGCCTCGCTTTAATCACAGTCACTCCTGATTTCCTCTCCATTACGTCCTTTCTTTCCTCTGTGTCAGCCCTGCCCTCATTCTCAAGGGTCCCTCTAATTAAAAACATATACAGGAGCTCCATTAGTTGAAACTGTAATTTTTCCTGTGAAGAGATCATACCATCGCCCAAGCACTTGCACAGCTGAGCTCAGTTAGTTTGTGTAACATTCATGATGTCTGTTCTGTTGTTGACAAGTTTATCTAACTGACAAGCACAGAAACAGCACCCTACTAAACACAGCTACTGTGCTTGAATATTATTCAACTTTATGATATAATAAAATTTAAAATTTATATAATGTTTAAAACAGTACAATTTAATAGATACTAATCATATATAGGGGTTTAAAAAGTATTTGAGTGTCCAAACATGCAACATAACATAATTTGTCTTGAAGACACGCTTTTGTGGTAAGTGCTAAGTCCACCGACAAACATGCTGCAAGTTGCAGCTGTAGTCCACGTTGCAAATGGGCCCATTTGGATCAACTCTTGGATCACATGAGAGCCAGCAGCCCCTCCTGGCAAAAAAAAATCATCCAGGAATAAGGTAGCATTCTACCTGGCTTCCACAATGCCTTTTATAAAAGGCTTTAAGACATGGAACTCCCAGGGGGAGGAGCCCCTGATGGAGCAGGAGGTGCACTTAAAAACCCTGCGAATCATTTGGTGCCCTACGGCACAGACATCCATCCCAAAGCATCAAGAGCTGGCGCTTTGCTGGGAAACCTGAAGAAATCATCTGTGAGGTCTTTCGAGATGACAGAGAAGCAGGATGCGCCATCCCTTAAATCAGTCCCACGGACTACAAAAGTGCATAAAAAACTTGCACCCAGGTCCTTCTCATGCACACACACGCTCCATTCCTTTCTGCTGTCTTTTCACTGTATATTCTACATATAAAATATATAAACCATATACTATATATTCAAAGAGAAAAAGCTGAAACAATGAACATGGCACGTGCAAACATTTTGGCACCCTGCCGGTCAGTACTTTCACCTCCAGCCATCACAGATTCCACACATGCCCTGTACTCAGAGATTGTTTCTTATCTTGCTTCAAGAATTTTTTTGTCACCCCACCTTGCAGACTGTTGTAGCTCAGGAAAACTCTGAAGTTGTCTTGAATGCAGTGTATTATTCATTAACTGCATTGTTCATTATTCATGAACCACATTGTTCATTATTGTGTAGCGAAACATTGTTATTCATTAACACTATGCTTTTTTCATTACTGCATGTAGCCTAGAGTATAATGACTTATTGAAATTACGTTAAACCATTACCTTTAATGTTTATTCTCTTAATAAAAGGTATCAGAGCCTTCACAGTCTGTTTGCTTTTTTCTGTAATGCTTTAAAACAAAGTAACAATGAAAACTGATGTGAAACACTGTTTACATTTTAAAGTGATAAAACTTTTTTACATTCAAATATATGTATAGTAATGCTTTCTTATGTTAGTGCGCCAAAAACAACTTAAATTTTCTTTTTGTTGTCTCACATTTCTAACTACAAATGAGTTACACGATTCATATAAAATATATCTAAAAAAACTTTTAAAAAGTAAATACCTCATTGTTTCACATAAAAATACAGATAAAATTGCAAAATGAATAAACACTTTAACAGCTTTTTGCATTTTTCCCCAAATACAAATCCTGTTGATTCGCTCTGGGCCCAAACCATTTCCCTAAAAACACAATGAATATATCAGAGTATATTTAGCACAGAAATATTTAGATTAATTTTGGTCTTCTCCCGTGGTCCTGTTTACCCTGTATTTTTGTTTTCCTCTCTGGATGCATCAGCTCAGTGCTTTTCCTATGGGTCTAGTGTTTGATGTGGAGTAAAAGGCTCCAGGAGTTTATGAATGAATATTTTAAAAGGGATTCAGCGAGGCAGCGGGGCACAGAATGGTTCCTCTGTCCCTTCTACAAGTCGGTCAGTCATCCTGCCGCAAGCCCAACTCTGGTATCTCATAAAAGCAAAGCTGCATCATTCTGCTGGGAAGGGGAGTTGAGTACAGGAAAGGTCTGTGTGTATACAGTATATATATATATATATACACACACATACATACATACATATGTGTGTGGGTGTGTGTTTGAGTGAGAGAGAGGGAGAGGGAGAGAGCATGAGACAGAAAAACAGAGGTGCTGGGTGTGGGCAAAAGGGTGAAGGAAACGTGCGGGCAAGAGTTTCTAAAATGGGAACTTGTGTCGTATGAACCTGTGGGTTGTCACATTTATGTGTTGATCAGTGCAGAACCAGAATCCAGTCGCTGCTGAAGATGTTGCCAACAAGATGCCTATGGAAAGCCGCTTGAGCATGTATTCCATGTCCTTAATATCAGCTAAAAATTTCCTCACCAAGCTCAGACTGTGGCTTCACTGGTTAGACACACTAGTTTGCTATGTGGTCGTACTAGTACAAGAACAATGTGTACTAATCAACCTTTTCCTTCAACTAGTGTAGTGACAATTTTAACTTTCTAACATCTAAAAAAAGTGTTGAGGGCACACTGACTATATTGGGAAAGCCAAGTGTCCACTGCTCAAAGTCCATGTTTTCTGTACTCCCTCTTGCATAAGCAGCTGCTCTTAGCCAATCCTGTGAAAGCTTGCAGTCAGTGCAAGGCTAAGTTCAAAAACTACATCTACATGCAATGTGATCTCTGCTCTAGTCTCTGATTTTTTTGGCTGCACTGCTGAAATTCCTCTTTGTCTGGTTCCAACCAGTCATTGCTCTGTTGGTATGGAAGGAGAGGGAAAAGGGAGGTCACAGTGGTGTGGCGGGCTGTGATTCAAGTTGCATGTTGAGTGTTCGTCTGTGTCTTCATCTTCCTTGATGTTCTGTAAGGCAGAGATAACAACGGGGGAGAGGGTTGCGGGATTGTCAGAGGCGGACAGCCGATCCGGATGCATCAGTGAACGGCAGCAATGATAACTGCATTTCTGGTTCATATTTGAACTTCTGAATTTGAAGTTCACAATTCAAAATTTTTAATTTAGCATGTGACATTTACTTCAATAAGTGAGGTTTGAGCCCGATGAGAGTGAATCGTTATGACACCAAAATGGATTTTTGATGTTAGTGGAGATCAGCAAAGACAAGTGCTTATGCACTGCCTACAACTGCAGCATCAGAGATTATCTTGGGGAAATCCCATCCCTCAGGTCATTTTGTGTTAAATGTCCTGAGACTGAGTTGAGTCTGAGAATGCTAACATCTCTGACTGCATCGCAACAGACATCTCAGGGGGAGGCCCAGTCTGTGCTCAGTACTCAATCTGAGCTCAGATGTGCAGGTGTGATAAACACCTCATACAGGAATGCTGTTTTGTTAAATTGAGTTCACTGGCCCTGTGCCATGATTTCAGAGTGATGGTCTGCATTATTATTTTTTACAGTAGACTGTATATGCTTGTTACCTTGGACAGTCTTACTTAGGTTCTTTAGTACATACTGACTAAAAATTCCTGTGGTAGCTCTGGAGTGCAGCAGCCTTTAATGCCTCAAATGGCTGCTGTCTCAGTGCGTACGCACACACACACAACCACAGGCAAACACACCATTTCCGAACAACTGTTCACCGCATGTTTATGTTTAAGCTGGGACTAAATTAGAACTGTCTATCAGAATCCCATGCAACAATACAAGAATGCATTTAAGACTAGCACAGTAAATAAATGTCTTTATCTGAGTCACTAGGCGATACACTGTGGCAACAGTATGAGGCAAAATCAATGGGTAGCACGACCTTCAGCACGGATACTAGCTGGCAAAAAGGTCAAAATCAATATAAGATAAGAGGGCTCTGTGCAAGCATGAAAAGAAAAATGATGTTGGACAAGGTATGTCATATAATTTACCGTAAAGAAATCCTACCTACAATTCTGTGTCTGAACTGACTAAAATAAAGATTTAGTGTTTATTAATCCTAAAACAACACCGCAAATCCATTATAGATGAGTCCCTCCTCCAAAATCAATAACTTTGATGGATTTTTATAGCTTCAAGAGGTGAAAACATAAAGCAGAGCGTGTATGATAATGTTCAGGCCAATACCTGAGCCCAACACCTGAGCTCAGCAGTCAATAGAAGTCAAGACTGTGCTCAGGCCCTTTGTTGTTAATGTAGGTGTATTAAACATAATGAAAAGAGCACAACAGCGAAATGCTGTGCATGCTCAGGGAAAAAAACAGCAAAACAGGACTGGCCTGGAACAGCGTGCGAGTTCTCCAGGTGTGGAACATTTCTGGCAGTCATCAGCTGCCTGGCTCTGAGAAAAGCATGCGGAAAGAGCAATATATTACAGTTTAAACAGGTAGACAACTCTGCCTTCAACAATATCTCCAGACAGATAATTCTTCAAACATGTACTTTAACACCACGTGCCTCATAGATTTGCTACTTCTGGTCATACATTCTCATATTGACATCAATCTTGTGCAGCTCAGAATGAAAACTAGCAGCTCCACACTTTTCGGACATGCTGAACTGCTACTCTGTTAGACAGTGATGGGGAATCCACTGATGCTACTGAATTTAAATGTTAAACCACTGCTTTATCAACTTCCAGCAGGTCCAAAAGTGTCGGACTATCTGTTCACTGGAGCTTCTTCTTGAAATATATATTTATGGCTTAGAGCTATACTCATTTTCATGTGCAAAGAACAATTTTAATCTTCCTGATTTAGCACAAGAGCCAATTTTTTAAAGCATGAGATATGAGTTTGCTAGTGTGCATTCAGAATTAGCAATATTCATGCCATTCTTTTTTTTTTTGCAGAGTTTTCTCCTGGTTTCATTTGGGAGCACTTGAGGTAGATGTAGTGTTTTTCTCGTAGTCTTTCTAATAAAGCCTTGTAAAGACCTGCTGAATTCCCTTAAATGTTTGCTGATTAAGAAAACAGGAAGGCAGGCATTCCTCGGTTCATTAGTTACCTGGTGAGCAAAGCTTTAGGTACGCGCTGCCTTGGGGCAACACACACTACAAACATACACAACTCAGTACTGTAAACACATGCTCTCACACATGCTGAACATAGTAGGGAAGCAGCAAAACACGCACACCTGCGTGCTTGTGTCCACGCAGCTGAGAACGTGTACAAACTATAGATGAATTCACAAGCTTGGTGTACTTCATACAGAGTCTTCCTGAAAAAAAAAAAACACTCACACAGGCATACACACAGAGGTGTGATCTGCCAGGCGAGGCCGTGAAACGCTGCAATGTGAGAAAACACCTCACAAAGCAAACAGAACCTCACAAGGCAAGCGCTTGTTCCATGGCCAGACCTCAGAGCAGCGCTCCTCACATCTCTGTGAGGAGGGGAGAAGAAGGAGGCGAGAGAGGAGAGGGCAGAGGGAGTGATCCGATGAGACCAGACTAGACGGGGCGGCAGGCATTAATAACATGCTGAGGGAGCAAGGAATAAGGAAAGAGTGAGAAAAGGAGAAAATAATATGAGAGTAGAGGGACGACTGAGGATAAGGGGTTCTTGGATAGGTGCTGGTAATGCAGCCATTATTAATGTTTTTAGTTATACCCGTATGGCGTGGGAAAAAAGGTCTTTCGCAGCAAGAAAATAAAATAGAAGAAGGAAGCCAAATGACTGCTCGCTAAACTCCTTCCCTAAACAGTAATTGTTCAGTCACAGTTTAGCAACTGTAAGGAGGCATAGCAGGTCTGTCTATCGTTTGATTTCTCCACATGTTAAAGCAATAAGCATTATGTAAAGCAAGTCTGGCTAAGAGTTAGCATATCATTTATTGAAATTAATTGTATTAGTTTGTGGGATTACCTGATCAGACACATTTAAAAAAATCCCCACTATATGCACTGTATAGTATTCCCCCATTGTAATCTAGCTGGTCCCTAATGTTATGGAAGTTTAGGGTGATGTTTACTTTGCAGGTCTATCCTGCTCTTTATTGAAATTTGGGATGTTTACATTTCAACAATCCTGACCAAAGTGAAAACATACTTTTGAAAATGCAAACATGTATGTAACACAAGACAAGAAGTTAAACTGAGTTATGGTGGAAAGAAACAGCGCTCTTGTTTTAAGATTTTCCTTTTCATATTTATAATATTAGAAGTAACTGCCAAGGAGACGTAGCCTCAGCATGATGTCATGTACGTTTTCAACAGCCGGACACAGCATTGTTAACTAAATGATGATGCTAACATAATTAGCTATTTAACTAGCTGATAAAATCTGCCAGTAGTTGTTTGAGTACTCTTAAAGATTACTACAAACATACAGTGGTAAATCTTCCAGAAAATTATATACCAAGTGAGAAAAATAACACATACAGGTGAAGCAACACAAGGAACCGGTCTGTTGCTACATTAGAGAGAGCCACATTAAAATTACACAAGACACTTCACAAACACAAAAAGTACTTGGTGCATAATAAGTTGGTTTTTTTACTAAAAAGTCAGACATCACCTACTCTGCTATAGTTCTGGATAGTTTCCCACAGAGTATTTGACATCTGACTGGGGGGGTGACTATGCAACAGGGCCCCAAACCTCACTATGCCTTTTGCAGCGACAACAATGAGCCATGATGTCTGGAATCCGACATCTGACAGAATATTTTTTTTCTTCCCTTCTATTTCTCTCTCTTTCTCAAAACGCTTCCATTTTCCCTCGAGCAGAAGCAGACTGTTTTGAGAAATGTGAGCTTGTTATTCTTTATGATCTGCAATCTGGTGTCTTATTGACACACTGCCTCCCCTACCACAAGAGAGCTCCTCCATAACGTAACTCGGCATTCCTTGCGCGGCAAAAGGTTGGCCAAAGATGTGGCTGCATTTTCAGGCACGTCTGGCTGTTTTATAAAACAAAAAGCCTCGGCTCATTCTGGACAACTGGTATTCCCCTCCATTAATATGAATCTTGATCTAACATTCATCCATAAAGCCAAGTGGCTGCTGCCAAACATTGCAACAACTGCTCTGGAGCCAGTGAAGTTTCAACATGAATAGTCCAAGCCAATTTCTTTTTTAATTTTGTGGCCAGAAAAATACCCAGATGTACAGTAACAATATTAATTCTCTACTTGCTTATGTTTGTGAAGGAGCATTTTTTTAAGTTCTCGTTCACCTAAATCACTTTTTTCCTCTAAACTTTGATAATTGTTTCAGACACTTTTTCCACTCTGGAAAACTTTGCTCTGATTGGATGACGCGTTGCCCGAGCACTCAGTTTCTGCTCTGTTCTGGTGCCATACACAGTTTGGGTTGCTGCGATGCCTGGCACACAGTTTACAAGATTGGTTGTTTATGCTGGTTTAGGGAGACCTGCCAACTAAACGTCCTGCAGCCCAGCTGTAATGAAATGCTATCCTGAATATTTCCCCTCAAAATCAAAACAAAACCAACGTCAATTGCATTTATTAAACATCCAGAAAGCCTTCCTGTGTTGCTATGTATTGTAGATGTTTTCAGATGTTTGCTTCATTGGCAACCAGAGCGTACAAACAAGTCACTGACAAAGACACAACAATGTATCTTGTTGATGATGCACATTAAACAGGCAGCGTTCTCACATTTTGAAATGGCATCCAGTACTCAGAGCTTCCTGTGTTCCCTATCTGTTCTGTCTCTCCCAAAGCATCTGTTAACCATCGGCGAAACGCCACTTCAAAAGCAATGCATTTGAAAACAAACTGCTGGATAAACTGGGCTAAATAAATCGTAAATCAAAGAATAGACCATCAATAGCCTACTTGCTCACCAGCTTGACAGTGTTTGTAAAACACATGACTTTTTTGTTATGAAAAAAAATCTTAAAGACAAGGAAATAATTTGTCTCCTGAAAAAAAATGTCATGTTGTATTTGCTGTCCGTGTTATTAATATGTGTGTGTGTGTTTGTGTATTTATTATTTTTTCTCTAAAATTTATCAAGGGATATATACACAGGTATGCTGCATATCCATACATCAACAACCACTTCAACAACCACAATATCTTTGTGCTCTGCTTTTGATTGTCTTAATCGGTTCTCAGTTAAAATATCTAAAAAAATTTTGCACAGTCAAAGTTGGCTAACAGTTCTGACTTTTTTCCTGGGTTGGGGCCTTAGTGTATGTCCTTGACTGTGTGTATGTATGTACCCACACGTGCATCGCTACTTCTTACCGCACACATGTGTAGGATGTCAACAATCTGGTAGCCGGATCTGGACCTTTGGCTTCTGCGAGACACCCCGCTCTCATTGAGATCCAAAAGGACAGATTATCTCTGGCATTCCACATCTGGTAGCAGTTGAAGGCCAAGGAGCCGCGTCTTCTGAGAAATATACAAATATGTAGGACAAAGTGCACATGAATTGAGGGGATATGGCTGCATACTGTATGCCACTGAATCTTAATGCATCCTGATGGAGTGCAGGTTAGGAATGTTTCTTAAGTGAAATTTTTTTCAGCCAGCATGCTCATTTCATCACTCTTCTGTAATCTTTTTACATTATATGACTTTGATTCTGTGTGTTAAATGTAATGAAACAATCGGCAGCAGATTAGCCATTCTTGGCATAAAGAATGGCAAGCTATTCCCACCTGTTTCAAGACTTTATGTTAAGTTAAACATCCTCTGCTTTTAGCTTCGTATTTGACAGATATCTGAGTGTGGCATCAATCAAAATGTTAGACATCAGTGAGCCACAGTATCACATGATAGTTTGACCTGTCCAACTATATGCACCAGAGCTCAACCATCAGCTATAAAAGGAAGCCTAGTGACTAAAATACCACCACATAAAACCACCTCCAGAGGATCAAATGAGACTCATGTCTATTTGTCAGATTTTATTTATTTATTTTTTTAGAATTTAACATATCATAAACGAGTGTTTCTTTTATTAAGATTTATTCCTCCATCACTGAAATTACATAATAATTACATACATTCTAAAAATCATACCCATCTCTTCACGTCGTGTCAAACCTGTTTTAAGTAAGTAATTATCAATTTTAACAGTGCTTGGTATTCCTCTGTAATCACTCACGCTCAGCTCACTTTTTCCCCAATCTTGTAGGAAACCAGTCTTCTGAGACAAAAACTATTTAAAGAATGGAAACAAAATTGCAGGTTTTTATAAAATTGTCGGTGTGCGAAGTCAAGCTAAGAGACAAAATGTTCTGACAGGAACCTCAGAGGTTGTTACACATAATGGACCAGCAGACTCACAAGAGACACCTGTCTGATTGCATGCACACGCGCGCACACACACACACACACACACACACACACACACACAAGCATGATGATAGTATTCCAACATCTGTGGATTCATTAACACCCTCTTATACATGTGAATTTTCATGCCACGTGCTGTTGCGCTCTGGAGTGGGATGTGTGGCTGAAATTATGATGATGCATGTGAGCACACAGCATGGTAATCACCACCTAGTTGCTGCACATCAATCAATTAAGAGAAGCTGTCAAAGCCGATAATGGTTTTAGTACAACGTTTCTTCCATTGGCCAACTGAATTGGTTGCGTAATTGCTCCATAATTACTCAGAGTCGTCTTATAGGAGATCTCTTCCTGGTTAAGTCGGCAGCGGCGTGGGAAGTTAGTTCCAGGTGACTTGTTAGAAAGCAAAGCACCTCTCAGGGGAGCTGATGCTGCAGTGCATAATAAAACTGATTTGACAAAGTGATGATTAGAATTACACCTGCAGGAGGATGTGACTGAAATCAGAGGAGTGTTTTATATGTGGAAGGCAGATCTAATTTGTGCCTTTTACTAAGATTTTACTGCAGTGGGAAACATTGGATGAAGTATTCGTATACCACGCTGTTAAAGTATGTAAGAATTACAATATGTAACTAAAGTATGAAAAGTAATAAATAACATTAACTACTTTAAATAGTTATCTGTAGCTCATTACTGTAGTGACCCTGGCTTGTCTCCACTCTAGCCAGGCAGTAAGGAGAAGATAAAGGGTGGGAGCGGGGAGTTTTCCAAGGGTTTTAGGCAAATTCTGTTTTATTAAATTTTATCTGCAATCATAACCTCTCTAACTACTGCAGTGAGACAGATACAGTCCCTACACAATACCTAGCACAAAACCTAGCCAAACACTGTGCAAAATTAAGCTAGTTGGAGCTAGCCAGTTAGCTAAAACTGCCACAAACGCCCTCGTCTGTTTCACTCAAGTAAGCTATGTTAGAATGGACGTCAAAGCATGAGAGTAATCCCGCCATTGCCACAAATGCAGTCGAGGGTTAGGGTTGCGCCTATACATTAACGTGAAAATTTTCCCTACTTACTGTCAAAAACAACATCAGTTCTGTTTTATGCCCTTCACAATAAAAGCCCTCCACATATAAAGTATATATACAGTATATATGTGCCAACCAGAGAGAACATTAAATAGATGTAATTCAGCATTTGAACCAATGTGCTGTCACATTCCACTCCTGGATGCAGGTACACTCCTGAAACAGCTGATGTGTCCCTCAAAAAGACAGCGAGACCCTATAAATGCTAATTCATGCAAAGTAATCACACTTGACTGTCGGCTGTGATGACAGATGACATGACGTTTAAAAAAAACTATCATCCTTACTTTACCCTGCACTGATTTGCTTTGTCATCATATCAGAGAATCACCAAGAAACTTCAGAGAAACATTTCAAACACAACACAGTCGCTTTGATTTGAACAAGCCAATGAATGCAGTTTTGGTTGACAAAATCCAAAAGCCAATCCTAATTTTCCTCACACTGTCAACATGACAATGCTCCATACTGAAATATTAAGGGCTAGTGAGTCAGTCTAATAAGATGAGGCTTTGTACAGAACAGTGTATTGACATTCAGTTCAGCAGTGTTTTGCCTTTCAAATGAGTCTCTTGATGGTTTGAAAGTCACAACAGTCACAATCCAGCTGTGCCAGCTGGAGGTGACAATAGCGCCATTTCTGCCATGGGGTGAAAAATAACACGCATCAGATGAATCTGTGTTCCTTTCATACAGTCCTGCCTCTTCACATCTGCTTTGCTTTTATCAGTCCTCTTTCAACTTGCTGTCAACAGATAGGATCCATCAGGAGGGCAATGATAAACAAACATCGTTGTCTTGTTTTCAGTGAGTTCAGACCCAGTAAGCCTCTGTTTTTGCTGCTGCTTAATGAAGCCTGGCCTTGTTTGCTGCTGACAGTGGTATCCACAGTCAGGGCCCCTTAGTCTCTGGGCTAATTAAAGTCATTCTTCAGTAATATTCCTAAATCAACTGTTTCCTCTTGCCTATTTGAGACCTAATTGGAAGCATGTGCATTCAACCCAAAGGGCTCCTTTTAACCCCTGACACTTCAAGAATGTGTCTGTGGCGGTCATTGATTTTTCCTTTGCTGTTTTTCTTTCTTTATTCTCACAGCCAGGGGAAAATGTGTGACCATGAAGCTTTGCCTCTTTTAATTACATCTGTGGCATGGTGGCTCGTTTTGTTGCTGTGCTGACTGCTTATGATGCTTTTCCGTGGCTTGTGCTTTTGTCAGCCTTTGGGTCTCTATGACAACACAACGTGTAACTGTCCAGCTCCACTGCTGACCCCAGTATCGAGCTATGGTCATGGTATCTGGTATAAAACAAAAAAAGAAGAGGTTTATTGCTTCATGGCTTTGTCACCTGAAAGAAATATTTATTAATATTGCTACTATCTGCATTTAAACACCAACTTTTCTGCAAAGTGTATTTTTTTCATTGATTTCACACTGATTTCATCATCAGGACAGAGCATTTTAGGAATTCCCTCTGATCCAGACATTTTACTTTGATTTGATGCCCCTTGTTTACATCTCTATCTTCTTTTTTTTTTAAACACACTTTATTAGAACATCTGGGGAAACATTATTACATGCAAGGACGAAAGAACCCTGTGTTTGTGTGTGCGTGTTAACCACCTCCTGCACATCATTTGTACACTACACTATGATTGTAAACACTCAGCATTTGGAACAATGCTTGTGCAAAATGCAGCGCAATGCAATTGGTTTTGAAGGGAAACTATTCAGTAAATTGTTCATTATTATGTGGCTGTTCCAGCTCCTTTCTTAATTAAATAGTGTTCTCTATTTTAGACAAAGTGTCTCCCGCCTGACTTCACTGTGTGTCACAAAGCAGGCCCCTGCTTCCATCCCATCACCAATAAAGACAATGTGGTTGGCAGTGGCCTTGCAAACTTCAGAGATTTTAGAATATGCTCTTTTCTTTTTACAGTCTTGGACTGTACAAATGTTTCACCTCCTGCTACAGTAAACAATGGCTGTGGTGTTTATCTGCAAAGACTGGTTGCCTGTGAACATGCTTTAATCATTAATGTCACTCCATTTGCGTGGATGTGCAGGTTGTTATGAGATTTTGTATCAAAGTCTGTTGCTTTTTCTCCCAGCTTCACCAACGAAAAAAGAAGCACAAAACAAACAGGCATAAACCTCCACTTGCATGCAAGATCATTTCAAAGACAAATGGTTGTGATATTTTCCGGAGTGTTCATTGGTTGAACGGAGCGATGGCTGTGACTCACTGAGGTGCCCGAGCATGTCGTTGTCATGCGGAAAACAAACGTACAGATTGGAAACAATCGGAGGAGAGAAGCTGGGAGGGAGATTGATTTCCTTCGCCGGCATTTCTGATCCATTAAGCTTTACCTATCCTTTTCGCTCCTGATCCTCCACCACCCCTCCCTCACACACCTGCTTCCTTATGGGACATTAGTTGTGCTCAGGAGGAGAGATAAGACACACTGCCTCTCAGTCTCTCTTGGGCAACACATCCATCTTGCTGCAATACCTGCGTTTTTGGAATGGAGGCCACTGTACCTGTGCAAATGACTGTTTACAGGCAAACGGTCATTATTGTTTTTGCTCACAGGAGTGTCTTCACACAGGAAAGACACTGCAAGGACAGGGAGAAAGAGAGAGATTATTATGAAAAGTGCAAGCATCCTGCCTCTGTTCTGTAGCACTCAACTCACAGCAACAGAAGATGTTACACAAGAGGCTGAGCTCTATCAAAGAACACTGGTGCTATTGTGTTGCAGTCATAACCACCACACTGCAGACTTCACAAAGTACAGAGCCTTTTTCTCAGGGTATTTAATGGAAGTCCATGTGCATGGCTGCTATTCACTATTAAAGTAACATCTTACAATAATTGACCTGCAGTCACACGTGTTCAGTGAAGCTCAGTGCTTTTCTTTGGACAATGTTACAGGTGTTGATCCAAGTCTGTGGTTCTTTGTGAGGTCACAGGTTGTAGTGTGAAGCAAAGGTCACACCAGTCCCATGTGAAACTGTGGTAATCCTACACAAATGTGACATGCATAAATTAAAGATAACCCCAGACATATGAAAATAATCAGGTTTGACTGATCACTTTTATGTGATTGTTCCAGTTGCCCACTTGTTCCTCCTCAGAGAGACCAGGTACAAAAGAAAGTAGTGGTGCATTCATGTTATATTATTTGAAGCCTTATTAGAAGCAGCCAAGTGGGAAAAAGCTGCTCATGACAGCCTCCAACTTATAATTCCGAGTCAGAGATACCGGGAATATCTGACAGTGATGTCGTCTCCCACTGCAAGTTGTTGTCAGAATGACTGGAAATGCAACACCAGTTACAGTTTGTTTGTATCTGCTTTCGCTTGGTAACAAACTACTGTGAGTGCTGTGACTGCAAAGTTTAACACTCAGGCTAACATTATGGAAAATGCTGTTGACCACAACAATAAGAGCAGAGAGTCATGCACCACCAATTAATGATCCTTTACTTTATTTCATTTATTTCACTGTTTATTCCATGTTTTTTCCCACCAGATATACATCAGCTGCTAATGTAGTCAACCAGTAATGGCTGGAGTGATTTTAGACAAATTTAGACAGACCCCAGATCTGCTGCAATTCAACAGGAACTGACCTGGACCTGACTAGACTGAACTGATGTCTCAACCGAGAACAGACTGGTCATGACCCAAGCTGACTCAAAACTCCTAATGTTTATTTACCACTGATGCAAAATCAGTTTGCCCTGCCTTTAAAATTCCATTTCTAAAAATAGTGACACTTGGTAAAGAGGGACAACTGCTATTAAATGCTTAATTTGACATGACTCACTTGTGATTTTTCCATGATCACTCACTGAATTGCAGTGGTGAGATGCAAATTAAACATCTCAACCAGCAGGTTTTCCAGTTGCTACCAAGATGACGGCACTTGTGCGCCTGACAGACGGATGTGGATTGATGTCAAAGGTCTTGTGGAGGCGCTTGGGCACAGTGGCCTCTGCTGGGTGGTAAAGGTACTATACACGGGGGTGGAGATGAATGATGAAATGTGGAGGGGGCACACAGCCCTAAGATTTATTCAAGAAATGGGCTGATGATTGCTAATTACTTTAAGCCCATGTGCCGCTGCTCATGCTTACCTTAAGATAACGAATCACAATCGGCCAACTGTTGTGGTGGATTATAATTGACATGGACAGATCCCAACTGCTTAGTGGGAGAGGCTGTGGGAAGCATCTGTCCTGCCTTTGCACAGCTGCTGGAGAAGCATGACAGCAGTGTTTGGCTTTTTAATTGAACTGGGATGTGGCAGTGTTTGCGAGATTAAATCAGAAATCAGTCGTGAATGCGGCTCATCAAATCATACTCAAATTGTTTTTAAACATGGGAATTAAAGTATACTCTCTCATCCACTCAAATTGATATCTGACATTAACTGGCATTACTGGGATAAAAATACACACTGAGAAGAGAAGCCAAGAGCAAAGGAGAGCTCTCAGCATGTCCTACAAAAAATACAGGAAAGGGAAAACAGACAGAAAAAGAGCACACCCAGTTATACCTAACACCTAATAAAATCTCTTACTGTTTGAAGGCAAACTCAGCAACAGTACAGGAACACTTTTATATTAATAAATGTCAACCACAGACAGAAAAAAACAAAGGAAACTGCTGTTGAAAACTAAACTCACAACAACAAATGCCATTATTGAAATACAGCCTACACATAGTAAGTGATGTTTTCCCATAAACTGCTCTCAAAGACCTCACTAAAGCTATTTTCAGTCTGTTTAAAAGTAGACAAGCTCTGATATAATCAAGTAATTGCTAACAGAGTACCAACGATGAAGTTTTAGCTTTAAGCGCCGAGCAGCAGAGATCTGCCATTAAAGTGGAATAAAATGATGCCATTTAATTTCTCTCAAGTGGCCTAATAGCCCCCTGAGTAAAGAGTGTGTGGTGCTGTTACATGTTTGAAGAAGTGCATTTTAAAGGGCAATTGAAAGGCTTTAATGTCACAAAGTGTTTGGGTCCACAGCCTGGGCTGTCGGATTAAGCCCGACTCTGACAGGGCATTGTAAATAAGGGGCATTTTGCTGAGAAGACATAAAAATGTTTCTTGGATCTTAAACTTTAATCTTTGAGCCAACTTTTTCACAGCAACATACAGATAGACAGGGCATATGTGTCACCATTACAGTTATGGCACATTTTATCACTGTAATTTTTTGTGACATACACACAAAAAATGCTTGTGTGTGAGAGTGACAGTTATATCAAGATGTCAGCATGAAATAGCTTTTGGTATGTCGACTAGTTACAGTTCCACATTAAATGGGATTAGAGAGGAAGTTTTTGCTTCAGGGGCTGCTAAATCTGGAACTAAATTGCAGAAAAAATATTTCAAAAAAACATTTAAAACATACTTTTCTGTGCTTTAAATCAAATTCAGTCACTCCAAGACATCATGATTATGTCTCTCCTTTTGTCCCCAGAAGAATTTCCCATTAAATCATTCCAGTATGAAAAAGCATAACCTTTGAATACATGGGGAAACAATTCCCATGAGGCCAGAGCAGGCTTGAGAACAGCCAAACCCGCCAACTAACCAGCAAACCAACATCATCCTCCATCACTGCCATGTCATGACATCACCCCTGTTCCTCTCTTCTGTTGTCCCTGTGGTCTGGACCTCTAATTCTCTGGCTCAAATACTGATGCTCTCAAAAGGGCTGAGCAACTTAATCCAAAACTGAGAGACATGAAAATAATAGCTCTCAGCTTGAGTGAGGTCCTGTTGCTCTCTCTGTCTCTCTGCAGCGTGTCAGTGTGTATATTCGCTGTGTGAAGAGCGCAGTGATACAACCTGACATTACACAGCTCAGATTGCCCCCCCCCCCAAAAAAAATTGCTTTGGCTCCACTCACTGTGCCACAAAACCTGGGCACTGTGTAAACTCCAGAAATGTCTTTAATGACAGACACATGGAACTGAAATGTGAACCAGAGCAAGACATAATCACTGTCATTTAGTGTTCGAGCAAATCAGTGTGGGCCATTAACACCAAGACCAGCGTAGACCTACACCAGCGGGCAGGTATCAGCCTCATGACCATGCATACAATGACAGGACTTTATCTTATATGTATTTGAAAAAAAGCATAGCTGCACTATGTGTGCACACATCTTTTGTTTGCAATCACAATTTTACCTCCAAGTTAAGTGGTTTGTATAATTCAGCTCAAGTGTATTAAAACTTATAGAAACAATGCAATACAAACAATAAAAAAATCTTTGGAAAAGACACAAAACAAAATTTCACAGCCAGCATTATCAACTGTCAAGGGAGGAAAAGCTCAGGTGAAACTGATATCATTAACGATGGCTCCAAAGAGCCACACCAGCCGTCATGAGACAATACCAAGGCCCTGGAACTCGCAAAACTACATGGTGCCCAGCCCTAATTAATGATCTATATGACACCTGTGCTGTTTTTTGACAGCATTTATTAACAAAGCAATGCAGTCAACCATTTAGACTTCTCATTATTTTTTTTTTCAATATGAAGAATCTTAATCATCCTTTCAACATTGGGGCGAGTATTGGAGCATTATGGCTTCATAGTGATTCAATGAAAGGATAGAGACAGCTGAGAATACAGAATGTGACCTGAGTTTGACTGCTGAGGATAATAATGATAATTGTAACAGTTTGTGTAACACACTGTGCTATCAAAAAGAGGATGGCCATGCATGAAACCAGCAGGCTTCAGAAAGTAGAGGACCAATTCTAAGCACTTTTCACCACTGCAAACCACTTTATCACCAACGCTTGGCTGTGCTTTATATGTTAAACTGAATAGTTTTTACCTTTCCATGGGTTCAATCCAGCTGCACAGTCGTCGGACATTTAACAGTGTTAGGCTGTGTCCAAACGTTTACTCTCCCCCATCGATTTGTCTTCGATTTGCTCCCCAGTTTTTCCACAGTCGCACTTGGGCCTTTTTGATCCAAGAGAGCTCCTGTACTTAACGGAGCCGTTGGGGGTTCAGTTTCAGGAAGTAGCCACATTCACAACAACGGCGTATGTCTCCGGTTCTCTTGCCAAATTATGACCATTTTTTTTAAAACTTTCTTCGTAGATGTGGTCGTAACACGGGTTGCTTTCAGCCCGCTACCTGGTCAAAATTGACTACGGGAGAGTTTGGACTTTTTCTTTCGTTCTTTTGAACCACTTCGCTAACGTTTGTAGCAGCGTGTGAAGTTAACCATAACAGCTAGTGTGACCGTAACTACAGCCGGATCACAACAGTCAAAACAGGTGTTCACGCTTAGAGGTAGGTGATTAAGTTAATGCCTCGTTCCTTATTAATTAAAGAACGCTGTGTCTGTAATGTTTTTAGGGCTTTTTTTTTTTTTTTTTTTTTTACCTTATTTAGGTTTCCGATGACCTGTGAACAATACAGTGAAATTGAAGTGCAGCTCTTATAATAGGTTAGATGATTGACAGAACATAAGTGGCTGCTTTGTTGACATTCAGTTAAATGTCAAGTAAATTTTCAAGCAAAAACGCAAGCCATCCACTTATATTTTTCAGTGCTGGTATGGAGAAACACGTAATTTGATTATATTATCTTGGGCCAAAGGAAGGTGTCAAAGGCATAGTCGTTACTATGTTTTCACATTTTATAGAAAAAAAAATGAATCAACAATTCTTCAAATAAATAATCAAAATACGATTCGATAATAAAGCTGATTGTTTGCTGCTTCCTCTGTAGTATATAAAGAAATTCTTAAAACCATATTATCATCAGTGTGGTTAAACACACCTCAAGCCATACTTATGCTGACATTTTTAGATATGCAAGCATCATCAGTTCACCACTAAGATAATATTTTTCCTTTTCTTTGCCGTACACTGCACATACAGGACAATGCCACGCTTGCAGTCTGGCGTGTGGAAGCATTTTACCCCAGCCATCAAAGATGAGAGGGAAACCTACATGTGCAACTACTGTTCAAAGACATACACAAAGAATGCTACCAAGATGCAGATGCATTTGGACAAATGCAAGGAGTACTCTGTGGTTTCACAGCAGTCGCTGGGCCCAGATGGGAGCTTCTCTGCCTCCATTCCTGTTCCCTCCTTCTCGTTCTTACCATCTGCCACTCCTGGGGGACAGTTCCTCATTGATTCAGTGGATCAGCGCAGCCAGGCGTATGCTGACGAGTGTCTGGCAAGAGCTGTGTATGCCACTTCCTCACCCCTCACTCTCACAGACAATGTTTATTGGAAACGATTTTTCAATGTGCTCCGGCCTGCTTACTGTCCACCCACCAGAGAGGCTTTGTCCTCTCATCTGTTGAACTCTGAGTATGACAGAGTACAAAACCAGGTTCATGAGGCAATAGGGAAAGCAGACTGTGTCACCATCATCTGCAGCGGTGGGTCAAACACAAAAGAAACTGGAACAATCATTTATATTGTTGCAACTCCTGTACCTCTCTTCTATAAATGCAGAGAGTCAAGGGAGCAGACACATGCAAGCACGTTCATTGCTAAAGAACTGAAAGATATCATAAATGAAGTGGGGCCTCAAAAAGTCTTTGCTGTCATCACCGACGATGCCCCAGAAATGATGGCAGCTCGGGCTGAAGTAGAGGAGGCCTTCCCGCACATATCAGCTATTGGCTGCACAGCATGCAGCATCCAGCAGCTCTTTGATGACATGGTGGCCCAGCCATCTGTGAAGGCATTGTGCAGGAGAGCTGAGCAGGTGGTGAGGTATGTGCGAGAGCAAAAAATATTAGCAGAGACCTTTAGATGCCGGCAGACTACAAAGGTCAGAAACCACACACAACACACAACATTGATGCTGCCTACTAGCTCTGACTGGACTGGTGTGCTTAACATGTTCAACAGCCTCCTGGAGGGGCAGAACTCTCTACAAGAGATGGCCGTCTCACCCACTCTGACCGTTGAAGCGTCCATCAGGGCCACTTTACAGGATTCTGCCTTTTGGAAAGGGTTGAGTAGCAGTCGAAACCTGCTCTGCTTGATTGGGAATTCTATTGATTGCATGAAAAGAGAAGACGCTGTGCTCTCTGGTGTTGTTGACATGTTCAGTCATTTAAGATACCACATCGGCACCTCCCTGACTGGGTCTGTGCTGCACAGTGCTGAACAGAGAGCTGTCATGGCAACGCTAGACAGGTGTCAGGAGTTCTGTGTAAAGCCCATCCACGCTGCAGCATACATGCTCGATCCAAAGTATGTTGGGCAGCAGACACTCTCTGGGGAGCAGATAAACAGTGCTTACTATGTGTTATCCAACCTGTCACACCATCTAAATCTTGATGAGGGTAAAGTGCTTGGCAGCTTTGCCAGGTTCTCAGCCAAACAGGGACTATGGAAGGGGGCTGGGATATGGAGCTCATGCCAGCACGTGTCTGCATCCACCTGGTGGAAAGGGCTGTGTTCCTCTGAGCCGCTGTCCGCTGTGGCCTCTGCTATACTCCAGATCCCTCCGACAGCAGGTGCTTGCGAGCGCCTGTGGTCGCGCTTCTGCAGTGCTAAGGTCCAAGGTTCTCTCTTAGCCGACAGGGTGCAGAAACTGGTGGCAGTCCAGGTGAATCTCAGCCTTTTAGAGCCAGGTGATTGTGAGTATGCTTCGCTGGAGAGTGAGGAAGGGAAGAAAGTTTCATTTCAATCTGAGACTCAATAGTAAGACAAAATTAGATTTCTGGAAGTTACTGTATAAGGAGCAGACCACATGGATTATGATTCTCATTCGTTGAGAGGGAAATTTAAGAAGTAGCCTTACACGCCTCGTAAGACACAGACAGCTTGTTGACTAATTCACTGAATAAAACAATGAAATGTTCAGTCTTCAGTCTGAGGCCTGTGAAAAAGCAAAATGCATTGGGAGTGACAGAAACCGGTGCTTTCATGTGTCCTAATCTTACACAATGTGTACTCATGCAGTAAGTTTTTTATATTACAGTTTCAGATGGTATGTATGAACTTTATAATCACAACATTAAATATTAACAGTTTTGTCTGTTTGCACGGTGTAAATAAAAGCATGGTATTTATTAAAGATTTTGTCTCTTCCGAGTTCATTACAGAGTCAAGAAAAATATAACATTTGAAGAGATAATTTGGCACTTTGGGAAATAAACTTATTTGCTTTCTTGCTGAGAGATCGATGGTGACAGTTGATACCACTCTTACTTCTGTTAATGATATATAGGGCTATACTGAGCAGCAGGTTAGCTTAGAATAGCACAAGCCATGCCAAAAAATCAAGTAGAAAAAACAAGTTGTGGTTTTATGGAAGGTCGTGTGCAGACGTATTTCTTGGTCTGGAGCACTTCCTAGTGTTGTCTCTGTCAAGTTGCCAGGCAACCAGTGGAGACTACAGGAAATTACAGCCTCCAGACAAGAAATAGCACCCCCTGTAAAATTACAAACTTTGGTTTTCAGTACAGTTAAAACAAATAAGAAATGATGTGTTAATTACAGATTTAGCGGTGCTATTTGACTTTCTAACAGAGCTGCTCAAGCTGTTTCCCCTAATTACTGTACCTGTCTTAATGCTAAGCTAACCTGCTGCTAACCCTATATTTATTGGACAAATGAGAGTGGTATCAGTCTTCACATTCATCTCAGCAACAAAAGCAGATAAGGATATTTCCCAACATTTCTCTAAGGAACAAATAACTGTTTCACTAATAATATTAGTGAAAGATAATATAAAGTATTTGGTTGTAAGCAGCCAACCCAAAGAATGTGTTTTCTCACTCCCATTTCTCACACACACTCCTTGCCATCCTCCCTAACAAGGCTCTCTGTTTTGTGCTGCTGGCAGTTTGTCTCGCAGCGGCCATGGGGTTCTGAGGGGAGATCTGGGCCTTGTAAATACTAACATTATTAATCTTAATACAAGCTAGCCAGCACGGCTCTTGAGGTGACTCTGCCTCCGAGGCAGCAGACCTGCCGTAAATTGTGGAGAATGTTTTTCTCCACGGCATCACTCAGTAAATCTATCACTACTTACACCTCCCCTCTCTCTCATGCTGGCTTCACTCTGCTGCCTTTTCTCTTGCCTGTTTTGCGTGGTGATTTTGTAGACAGTGACAGCAGATGTGTGGGCAATATTTAGAGTGATGGTACATATCACTGGACAGATGCAGATCTTCAAATTGTATGCCGTTTATGACAGATGGCAGCGCGTTGGTTGGTTTTAAAGTTACCCTTTGTGCTATTTTAGTCATACCAGGCAGAATGCATGAAATTGCTGTTCACTTGGGTTGTGGTTTCATCCTTGTTTCATCATTTGTACCAGGCCTCCATTTTCAGCGTCAAGGTCTCTGTGTGTTCTCAGCTCAGGAGGTGTTTTAGTTAGTGTTAAAAAATGTCAGGATCATCTGACAACAGTCCTGTAAACAAACCATGCACTGTTAAATGTACATGGATGGACATTTACAAGAGGAAATTAAAAGTGTTACATTTCACCATGGATACAGTCCTATGCTTAAAAAGCATAAACTCTCAGTTGACAAGAATTTCAGATGGTGGTCTGGCAACAATCGACAACAATGAAAAACTTTCTCCCTCCCTTGGGGAATTGGGACTGATTATGCTGCTGTCATAATTCCGTAATAAAGTCTACATACAGCGCATTACCTACAAAATCTCCTGACACCACGAGAGCAGATTTAGATTACTCTCTTAAACTCTTCACTCTGGATATGTTTAATGATGGAAGGGCACCATACAGTTTGTTAGTAGTTCTGGGATGTACAGCACAGTGCTCGGGTAGTAGGGTCCAATAATTAATGTCAGATGAGATTGGGTGTAATTTCGTAATCTAATCAGGTCTACAAAAGTATGGCTGCTGTAACAGCTGGTGCCAATCCAACTGTAACTCCCCCTCCCAAGGACTGATACTGTTATCTTAGCCTTGAACAATGGCTGGCTTTAGCTTTGACTGTGTGTATAAGACAGGGAGAGCAAGTGGGGAACCGATGGGCTACTTACATTGCAAACAAAAGCTAGCTTGTCTGGGGATCATTGAGAGAAGAAATTATGTTTTTACACCAATATCAATGACTGATGGATCTGAATATAAAACCCAGAGGGGAAAGGTACAGTGTGAGATGTCATCAAAAAGTGTTTCACTGTTCATTCTCCATGAAGCATATGCTCTGGCCTGCACACTTTGTATTTTGATCAACTGCTACATTCATTTGTTTTGTGAATGCATGGAGATTTGAAGCAGTCCTGTGGCGAGGAGCCAACACTGGCCACTAATCCACACCCTGCCACCCAGTTCTTTTACCTAATGTGATGTTTCTGATTCCAAAATGGAGACATTTTTGACCTTGCTATGAATTTTAATTTTCCGTAGATTCCTGTCTGCACGTCTTGACTCTGCAGTGGGTACAACCAGCCTACAAATTGCCTCCTCAGCTTCATTCCTTCTCACCAAGCACCAAGTGGCCAACCAACTGCGTCAGTAGGACGAGGCTCGATTTAGAGATGAACCATTGTGTCAGACTGTAAGACCATGTAACTGTCCCTAACCTGCTGAAATAACAGACAGGCAATAATTTATGGCCAAAGCCTCCCATCATTTTCTCATTCCTCACCGAGGCCAACACCAACCCACCCTGTCAACTCACTCACCTCCCACCCTCGAGCCTGAAAAACAAAAAACAACAGATGGGCTGTGCCAAGGAGACTGTGACTACTCCTGGCCATTACCACAGTGAGGAGCCAGAGGGGTGGTGGGAGGGCTGAGCTGCTTGGGTTGCAGATATGTAAAGTAACCTGGTGGCAGGGAGAGTCAGGGCTGCTCTCCCCTGCACATCCCATTGTTGCTGCTCTCAGCACCTCATAATGCTTTTATAATTACATTCCAACTCAGCTGAATCACGATAAAGTGATCACAGCATTTTTTCCCATCCCCCAGCTGCTAAAAGACTTGTAAAGAAAACATCAGGTACTGTAGTGTTGGAACAAGCACTCAGACCCTTTACATAATTAAAATTACAATTACCACAAAGTAAAAAAATACTCCATTACAAGTCCTGCATTTGAAATCCAACTCAAATAAAAGTACACAAGTTTTATGAGCTAAATGTCCTTAAATTACATTACAGATGTGGTTCCCAATCCAGCAGTCAGGCTCCCTCTAAAGGGTTGAGTAGAAGTATAAAGTCACATGAAATGGAAATAAAAATCAAAATTATACTTGAGTAAATGTACTTAATTACTTTCCACCACTGAGGTTCTCTATTTACAGCAAATTCTGTGACATAAGGCAACCCACAGATGACATAGTGAATTATGATGATTATACATGCTTAAGCGATGAACAGTCATTATACGTGTTCATGGTCATATCATGGGGAAACGTGAAATCATCAATCTCTGTGTGCTGTAGGTGTGTTACAGAATGTTTTGTTTCAGCCACTTGCATCAAGCAACTAAATTGTTAAATTGCATTGTTACGTGAAATGGGTTTGTTGCTATGAGTTGCGGTGTGATTTTGGTTTTGTATGGTGTTGGGCCTCATGGCAGGAGCACTTGGTAGGAGCCAGAATGCCGAGGGATTCATCGGGATGAGAAATGACATGAAACAACCCAAATGGTAATGGCTTTGTTGGAGATGATGCCATTTGCACTACATAGGAGGTCTATCTATTTTATCTTTGCAAAGCCATTTGGTTTGGAGTAATAGCAAGTTGTTCTTATCAGAACAGGTTGTATAAAAATGGCAGAAGACTGGAGGAGAACATGAAATGAAGTCTGTTAAAGTCAGAGCGATCTTTGACTCAGCTGTTCAAACACTCTCAGTGCCTTCCTGCCACTGGGAGACCGAAAATAACATTCCTGTTCTTTTCCATCCAGGGAGAAACTGATAGTTACATTGGAAATGCCTATTTAACCAAGAGGGAAAAGACGGCCATGTGACATATGCCATCATCATTATAGATGTGGGGGAGGTCTGTACGGAGGACAGGCATTGAATCTGTTCTGCTATTGCCATCGATCATCTCTGAGGGTGTTTTCATCCCGTCTCTCTATCTCATGCTCACACTCCACCATGCTGCCTTATATCTTCAGTCTCCATCTTGTGTGCTCACTCAACAATATCTCACGGTTCACAAAAAAAATCAAAGTAAAGATTTAAGGGGAAGCCAGTGATTCAACCCCCCGCCACACACAAACGTGCACATCTCCTCCCTCCCATGAAGACCAAAAGGTCTGGCTCCTTTGAATCAAATGACTCTTTTGTTTCTATCCCGGGTCTGAAGTGCGAGCACTGAGTCGGGCCTGAACTGCTCTTGGAACGTGTTGCTGCTCTCCTCGAGCGGCAGAAACCTCAGTGGTGCCAAGTACGCAGCTCTAACTGCTACCAGATGTACAATTATAACCACTTACAACCACCAAGGACCTTTTGGTGGGTAAAGAAAAGAGGGAGATAAATGACTTGGCAAAATAATGAACATTCTGCAGAAATATTTATCTGTTTCAGCTTTTAACGGTTGTTGGTTTTTTTTAATATGGGTATTTTATTGTTTCTAAGGCGCAGATTGTGTGTTCTGAGCCACATAAACCACTACAGAAGTTAGTATGTTTTATAAGCTAATTATAGCCCAAACGCATGCATTGAGTGAGAGAGGGCGTACTGATTTTCATCCAGCTCATTATTTAGGCCAATTGAATGAGCCAGATTCTTTCCTCTGCTCCAAAAAGTGTGGGTGGGGGGAATCTAAATAGATTACTAACCAGCTCTATTTGTCTCTTTTTGAGGATATAATGCTCATTCAAGCTGACATATAGTTTCCTGAGCCTTGCCAGGAGGTATACATTGTCGTCCATCTTGTCAGAAATAATTTCACTTGTCTTTGTTGTAGCGAATGGGTGGAGCTCATGGGAAGATTTACAAAGAGACGGGGGCAAGGAGATACAGAGAATGAGAAGCATCTGTTTCCCATCTTTGGCATGTTCTCTTTTTCTTTATTTTCCCCCTTTTAGAGTGTTGTCCATTATCCCCATGAACCTCTGATCCTCTGATCACTTTGTCAGAGGTGCTTTTATATTGACTGTTTTTTTTAACTCCACTTGCTCAGATGCTGTTGCTATGCCTGTCAACCTGTTCTAGCTCAGCATCTTACAAAGATAACAGTGGCAGATTTACCACCTGATATTCATGCTGAAGTTGCAGAAACATTACTGCGGTATTAGCAGTTGCTAGCTAGCTAATTAAGCTAACCTTAGCTTCATAAGTTGGTTGGAAATGCCATCCTCAAGTATTACAATTAAATGTTTTGAGCTAACTCAGGTTATATTGCTGGCATTGTTGCCTTCCCTGAATCAAATAGAAAGGAGTCAAAATATTAATCCGCTAATATCAGTGGAAACAATGATGACACCAACACCAGCTTCCACACAGTGAAGAAATGTATTTATTTAATGCACTGTAACTAGTAACCGAACAAACTTGTGTAGTTAACTAATTATGCGCACCTTGGTGTTGGATATAATGCTACTATTAGATAATAGGGCAGTCAGGCAGATCCACTAATTATTGTAGCAGATAAATACACTGTTTAACTGACTTCTTCCAATTATTCCATTTTCCCCCTAAAGAACACCAGCTGCCAAAGTCTTTTAATGCAGAGTATTTATTAGCTCTCAACACAGTACGCGGACCATCAATTCACAATCGTCATCCGATTCTCCTGTCCAGAACAAGCATGGTAAGAGTGCCTGAGTAGGTTTCCCCATCACTTCATATGTTATTATACACAATGTGTGAGGTCCACACTGCATCACCAACTGATGCGCTGTACCTGTGGTAACAATGGTAGGAGTGAGTCATTGTTATTAGGAAAAGGAAGAACACACTGAATACATCTTTCACAGTAAGCCATACACCAAGACGTGATGTAGTTTTATGGTACTCCTGTATCTTTATTCAGATTACGTGGCACAGAGCTTCAGTTGAGGAAAATGAGTCCAGCATGTCTGTATTTCTTCCAGTAATTGCAGCATTATCTAACTTTAAGACTTGCATATTAATACGTCATCTTTTTAAACAGTCTGTATAAAGATGGAGGATAATGGCTCAGGAAGTTCACCACTGCAAAAAGCTTACCATCATGCCAGGCAATACATTCTCTATGGAATGAATGCACTGTCTGTAGGCTGCAGAGTAAAAAACATACAAAGCA